>JAJQKJ010002073.1:0-89203 GCA_029574335.1 Rana kukunoris | reverse complement strand
AAATCATTTTCCAAGGTCATCACTAATGCCTAAGTCACCCCCGCAAACTCTTCAATTTAGTCACCCAGACCATGAATCCAGTCTGCCTGGAAGCTCCCAATTCAGATACCCAAGAATTTTGCAATGAATTATCGGATTATTTTGTTAACAAAATTTAAAGGATCCGTGAAAGCATTCAGCAAAAACAGTACCCCCTCATTCTCCCCCCCCCCTTAGTCAAACGCCCAATTCCCACATAAATTGGCCACAATCAACAATTTTTACTCTAAAACCATCTCCATCGAATCAGGCCACAAAAATATCATCGGTACCCTGCGTAATAGCACAGCGCCTAATGACATTATCCCCACCAAACTGCTGAAGGAATGCGCCGATATTCTGGCAGCACCTATCAAGCAGCTTATAAAACCAGTAATTTAAGGAGGCATAGTGTGCCCACCCTGTTGAAACAAGGCATAATCTTAAAGAAACCCACCCTCGACCCCAAGGACCCTGAACACCGTCGTCCCATAACAGGCCTGAACGTCCTCTCCAGGTGGAATGGAGAAGTAGTGGTCCGGGCACGGGACGGAAACAGCACTGCTCAAAATATGGGATGATGCTCTCGAGGCCGCAGACGAAGAAGGGAGAATCTTGTTTCTAGTACTGTTGGACCTAAGCACAGCTATTGACACGGTAGACCACAAACTATTACTGACTACTAGCTGAAGTAGCCAGAGTCGCAGAATGTGACTTATCCTGGTTCTCCTCCTTTTTGGAAAACCGATCACAAGTAGTGAAATTGGGACCGTTCACTTTTGAAAAAACGCATGTGTCATGTGGGGTCCCTCAGGGTCGCGCCGGTGCTGTTCAATATCTATCTTCGCCATCTTTTTGAAATCATCAGCAGCCAAAAGCTACTTTACCACTCTTATGCAGGTGAGTCACAATTGTACTTTCGCATCTGCAACAAAAAGGATCATCATCTCGGTCTAGAGAAACGCCTCTCTTTGATAGAAAACTGGATGACAAAGAGTTATCTTAAACTCAACAGTTCGAAAAAAAGAACTTCTCCTGTTTCACGCCAATCGAAATAATCAACTTGCAACAACCTGGACACCCCCGCTCATTCTGGGCAAAATCATCACCCCTAGCACCAAAGTCAAAAGTCTCGGAGTCATCTTCGACACCTACATGACAATGGATGCACAAAATAGGGTCTGTAGTCAGCGGATCACATCATCTGCTGTGCCTACTACACAGACTTATTTCATTTATTTCTAAAGAAGACATAGCAGTCGTGGTGGGAACAATTTTTAACTCCAGACTTGACTATGCAAATGCCCTTTACCTCGGACTCCCAAAGTACCAAATCACTCGCCTGCAATTTGTTCAGAATAAATCATGGGAATCAATCTCACCTTCACTGAGAATCCATCACTGGTTGCCAGTGAAAGACAGAATTACTTTCAAAGCACTCTGTCTGATGCATAAGTGTATTCTGGGAAATGCCCCCCAATATCTATGCGAAAAACTAAAAGCTTACAACACCACCAGTTTGTGCTTTACATACACTTTAATAAAAGCTAATGCTTGGGAGCTGTGGTGGCTCAACGTGATTGGCACTGCGCTGACAAGCCGTTCACCTCTGCAGCCAAGGGTTCGGATCCCAGTCTCGGCTACATGTGAATTGAGTTTGGTGGTCTCAGCCTGGCTCCCAGTGGTGTGCTATGCAAGGTACGCCTGTGCTTAGTACGCCCACCCCCCCACAAAAACAACCAACTTGCACGCACACAAAATAGGTTTAACACACACGCACTTTGGCCATGCGGTCTCCTAAAATAAAGAGAGGCGAAGGACCTACGGGGCGGGCTGGGTGGGCTAGGCCCCTCACTCCCTCATAGGGGGAGTCCCTCTGCCCCATTGGGGTCCCGTCGGGCCCCAGTTGGGCTCCCAAGAGGAGCAGGTATAGCGGGGTAAGTGGGAGGCCCCCCATCACACCCGCCATTGCCGCCAGGGGCATGGAGAAGGATGGCGATTGCCTCCGGGGGGAGGGTCTGCCTACTCCCAACTCCTGCAGTCCGGCTCCTCTCTCTCGAGTTCACGCACAAAAATACACTTAAAAAAAAAAAAAAAAAATAAAGGCTAATGTTCATTAACAATTACAGTTATTCTAACAAATCATTGGGCTCGATTCAAAAAAGTGGTAGCTAGCACTTTACCACTTAAGCCCAGGACCATTTGTCTGGCCAAAGACCAGCCCACTTTTTGCAATTCAGCACTGCATTGCTTTAACTGACAATTGTGCGGTCATGCAACATGGCTCCCAAATAAAATTGATGTCCTTTTTTCCCCACAAATAGAGCTTTCTTTAGGTGGTATTTGATAACCTCTTCGGTTTTTATTTTTTTGCGCTATAAACAAAAATAGAGCGATAATTTTGAAAAAGATTCAATATTTTTTTACTTTTTGCTATAATAATATATATAAAAAATATTTTTTTCCTCAGGCTGAGCCAATACATATTTTCCTACATATTTTTGGTAAAAAAAATCACAATAAGCATTTATTGATTGGTTTGCACAAAAGTTATAGCGTCTACAAAATAGGGGGATAGTTTTAGTGCATTTTTTTATTAATAATTTTTTTTTCTAGTAATGGCGCCGATCAGCGATTTTTATCATGACTGTGACATTATGGCGGACACATCGGACACTTTTGACACCATTATGGGACCATCATTTGCATCATAAACTATACACATGGGCCTTTTTTTCCCCTCTGATAAAGAGCACATCTACCATAACAGTAAATGGTACTACTCTCTACACATACAGTATGTAAGAAACAGTTAGAAATATGGTCCAATTTGCAAAGTACAGAATATATCAAATCATTTTAAAAGGATATACGTGAAGAGTGGACTTGTCCTTTAAAAATGTTTTTGGGATAGTTAAGAATGACTAAATCACAAGAAACATATTAAAATGTACATTGAAACAGTCAAGATGCAAAGTTCATTCCGGATCTATTTTATTCAAAATAATACTTTTGTGCTTTGCCTCCACAGCAAGCATTTCCAAAATCAAACAAGCAAGCCATTTCAATTATATTTTGTAGAAGTACAAATATGTCAAACATTCTGTACCAAATGAATAAAGTGCCAAATAAGGCAGAGAAATATTTGCTGTTTCGGAGGAAGCAGACAAATAAACAGAAAATAGAGGAAAGCATCACGTACTCTCATAATGTAGCAGTGCATTACTAATATACAGCATAGGTTTACCAGGAGTCTTATAAATAAATAATTTAGAACCATCTAACAGAATAGCAACTTTACGTCTTACAGAGGCAGAATTGATTGCCATAATGGAGATAGTTGTTACATTAAACAATGTACTTTATATTTCTAAGGAAAATACCACATTAGTGAAAGAAAATGTATCACTAATGTATAAATGTATATAAACGTATATACTGTATTTTCTACATAATTATATCTCCAATGTAGGACAAACTTCACTCAAACTACAGCATTTAAAAAAAAATGGATGAAGTAGGTTATATATATATATATATATATATATATATATATATATATATTTATTATTTTTTAAACTACCTTGGATTTCTCAACAAACTGTTGTAGAAAGATGCACAGGTTATTATTATAGCACTTGTCATGTAGTGATAATAAAGTCAACATCTTTCTATCTGAAAGATAGATGATGAAAACTACCTACCTTTAGAAAGACTACAGAAACTGATAGAAACTACTAAAACATATATTTAACACACTGAGGCTGATTCTAGTCTCATCAGCTAATTTGTGTTTCATAAAAAGGGATCTGATGTCTATGACTCTTCTTAAAGGGTCACTAAAGGATTTGATTTTTTAGCTAAATAGCTTCCTTTACCTTACTGCATTCTGGGTTTCATGTCCTCATTGTTCATTTTTGCTCTGATGTTGCTGAAATTCTCCTCTGTATTGGACACTTCCTGGTTGTCTGTTTCCTGATAACCACAGTACTGGGAGCTTCTAGTTTAGTTTTCCAACCCATGACTGCTCTATGGCTCTGTCCAGCACAGATACAGCATAACATGCAAACTAGATGCAAAAACGAAACTAAAAAACTACAGGTACATTATATAATAGATTTTTATCTATTTTTAATTGTTTTTAAAAGGAATCAGTTAACTATTATGTCTCTGTACCCTGTAAACAGTCATTACAGCCAAAACAAATTTTTTCCTTTACAACTCCTTTAAGACCTAATTTTAGTATAATTTTTTTTGTTTACATTTTTGAATAGCGGTGAAGGATTACAACGTGACAGTTTTGTCCTTTGTGAGAAGACCTCCTGTTAATTGTGTGAAGAATTGATGAAGAACTTTTTAATAGGGTCACAAAAAAGCATTCCAGTTTTTAATGGCGGTCTACAGGAGCATATTTCGAAAATAGTGAATAGGACCAAAACAAATATTCTTTTAGGTGAATCTTTCTGGTTCTTGTGTTTTAAATTACAGGGATTAAACATATCTAAATGTTTAGTGAATGTTACATTTGCTGCTTTATAAATATGCCCCTTGGGTTATGTTTAGGAGATATTCCTTACTCCCTATCTGAGACACAAAGGTTGATTTATAAAAGCAGCTAGGAACATTCACACAATAATATGTACAAATATCCACTTCAGTTTTTCAATCGTGTTAAAAGCTAATTTCTGTTTACTTATTTAATCTGCATGTGGTTGGGCATTTGAAGTGAATTTATTGAGGCTGATTTACATATCAGTTGATAGTTTTCACAAATTAAAGCTATTTTACAAAAAGAGTTGAGAGTAGATATTTGAAATTAACCTTCACACAATTTATAGAGTGGACTTATTTTAAGTAAATCAGTTGCAATGTGTTTACCAAGAAGTGGGACACACACAGAAATTCCAAACCCGACATAAGTTCTAACTATTCCCCAATTTAATATATCCAACACTAAAAAAAAAGGTTTCAGTTTGAGTTGGGAGTTAACCCTTCTAAAACAACAGAAATCATTTCACTTTTGACAAGAGATCATATATTGCTGATTGTATTAATAAATCTGAAATCTGTGACAGCCTCTTTCTTCTAAACTCTAGCGATTGGCTTTTTTTGATGCATAAGTGATAACAAAGTCATCCTTTTTTATGGGATGGGCAGGTCAAGAAATAGAATCACAAAATCAAGCTGTAATTAGGATTATAGTAAGAATGGAGATACAAAATAAAAATAAACTGCATATTTCTGGCCACTGCAGGCTATATGCATAGAAATGTTTCACCAGCTTTCGTTTTACATATACTAGTTGTATCCAATACTACTAGCCAATCCAGTAGCCAAAAGTAACAAGGCCACTTGCTACCAATATTTTATATTAAAACTGTGAAACAAAAAAATATTGGCATTGAGTTGCCTGCATTCGTTTGGTAATTTTGCAATCTAAAGCTTCTTTAAAGGGGTTGAAATTGCGTGTGAAAATTGCCAATTGTATTGCTAACATTACAGTTTCCATAGGAATTCAGTTTTTTTCTGCAGATTAGGTTAGATACAACACTCATTCAATAGCACAGCATCATTTTGTTATTCAAACTGTGTGTTTGCCCCTTCTAGCCTTATGCTTCCTTCTTGTAATTTTTTCATCTCAGTAAAACCTTTATAAGCACTAGCACAATAAAGCTGCACACATCAACCTGACAATTTGTTTAAATAATCTTTCTGCGTGATGGTAGGAATCAAGTCAAGAGCTCTGGAAGCGAGTAGGCCTGCCTCACTTGTTTACACACATAAATAAAACTGCAAATATTCAGCAGGAAAATGAAATATAAATTTGAGAGTATCAGTGAACTGTCAGGAAGTTCCCACTGATGTTTAATTCCCAGCCAAGGTACTCTGCGTGAGAAGCAATAATAGAACCATTTATCTTCTTAGAAATCAATTTAAACTTAATTAAAATTGTTATAAGTAAATTCACACGTTTCTATCCTCTTGTAGTACATCACAGTAATAAACAGTAATGCCTGCATCTGTGCAATGATCTTTCTACAGTTCACACATCTATGTAATCAATGTCTTTCTAGGTCATTATGATTTGCACTGACAAAATTTAACAGAGCTTAGTAGTCTCTTCTCCTAATATATATATATCTACAGAAGATTGTTTTACAAGGTATGATGAATGTCATGCTGCATTGCTATGTTTTAATGAATTTCTCACTTGAAAGTAAGATCTTACCAGATTCAGGAACATAATGTGTCGTGCACTTATATAAACCTTCTGCTCTGTAAACTGAAGATTTGTCATGTAGAGAATGTATATTCAGGGAATGTAAGGGGCAATGATGGTCTGCAAAGTGCAGCAGGAAACATAGGTTTTTCGTCAAATTCATGGAAAAATAAAACCATTTTGAATAACAGGAAAAGGCTTAAAGTGGACCTACATATAATGTGCCTAGGCACTCCTGTTCTGTACACTAATGGTTGTATATCTGTAGTGAAATATCCAAGGCAGTGCTGCCTCTGACTGCTAGACTCACAAGATGTGTAACAGGATTTGTTTATGTCACTATTGTGTTGCTTAATGTTCTACAAAGGCTTGGTCTCCTGGAAGCTGTACCTTCAGTGCATGTTTCTCCCAGTCTCTGCCTAATTTATTATCTCCTACTGCTTACTGATCATTCTCCCACCAGTTTTTAGATCATCAGTCATAGAAGGGGGATAGGAGAAACACTTATGCCCTGTACAGTGGATCGGACCTTTAATCGACCAAATTCACATCGGAATTCCGACGGAAATCCATTGGAGGAAAAGAGAACATGTTCTCTATGAAAACTCTGATGGATATGTATGCATTTAAACCTCTACACACTAAAAATATTCACATACTAAAGTTATCACAAAAAAATCAAAAATACATTCAAATGCCAGGCAAATATAAAAATATACTAATTGTTACAGTTTTGTATTAATTAATACCTCAATAAATGTAGATTTTCAATACAAGCAGTGTAGGTAACTGAATTTGAATTGGTATAAACCTATTGTAGTCTCTATATACCATGACTCTGAAGAAGCAGCACAAGGATCCAATCTTGATTGGGCTTATGCTTCTCCTTTCACCATCAAGTCACAAGGAGAGGGTAGAGACAAGACCTTTAAGGCCTCATTCACATGTGCAATTGGAGCTGTCAGTGATTACATGCTGGAGACCCAGAAAGGATTGGTGGATAGTCACCTGAGACCACACATCATAGGGTTTCCATCATATATCAAATACATCATAGATTTAATAAAAGGACTGTGGGCATTAAGATTCTACCAGGGCATTTTCTGGTGGCAATAGATGTGGAAACCCTTTAATGTAGCATACCACATAATTAGACAAGCAAAATGGTTTAGAGATTCTTGAGAAAAAGAGACCAGTCAGGCTGGCTCTTTAATGAATTTATCTTGGAATTTCTTGACACATAACATCTTTGTTTTTCTGGACAACTATTACCTCCACGTGCAGGAAGTTGTGATGGGGACCATTGTACGCTAACTAAGGGGGCAATGGGAGAGAAGGTTCTTTTCAGATTCTCTGGCATCTGTGTACCTGTACCATGTTCTTACCTGGCACAGATCTAGACAATATTTTAATGATCTAGACTGGAATGCCTAATGACCTGCCTGAGTTTATGGGAATTTTTAATTATTTATTATTTTTAATTATAGCAGCAATTCAGAATTTACCAAGTAAGGACAAGATTTCCTCCTTGGATGTTGAAATGTGGTACAAGATCATGGAACAAAATTGTATGGGACAGATACAACTGGTGGCACCATCTTAAATGCTCAGTGCACACCCTTCACCCCAAATAGAGAGCATACCATACAGTGAATACTTAAGGCTTTGTAGGAACTGTACTAATGTCAACAAGTTTGAGAGGGAGGCTGTTAATGAAAGACTACTATTATGAGGTTATAGCAAGAAACTCTTAGTTCTTATTCGAGGACAAAAGATTAGATCAGCTTGCATTAAAGCTAATTTCCACCTTTACTGTCATGGCCCAAACAACTTAATTTCTACAATACTAGGTATGCCCACTGGGCCAGTTGTATAAATTCTACATAGACTCAGCTACATACTGTATACAGCCCTGTTCTGGCTGTGTAACACAAACATCCCGTTCCACACTTGGAACAAAATTGAGTCGGGCTGAGCAGCACTCATAAGTATACTTATCTGTCCATTGTAATTAATATATTGTTATTACACTGTTTGGGTATGGACCATGCACTGCCTATGTATATATTTTAATTGTGTCTATGTATTTTAATACTTGGTCTACACTGAGTATAGTGTGCATTTAGGCCACTAGGTGTCTATCTTCACGCTGGCCCTGTTACCCTACATTTGCAGTAACGTTGAGGACGTTGTGCCTTTCTTGTTTTGGAGATGAGTGTGTGGCTTTCATTTTCTTTGCCTTCTCCTTCATGTGAGTATGATGTGGGTTTTCTTCCCAGTCTCCTCTACCTCTTCTATCCCTATTGGACTGGTGGGTGGAGCGTACTCTAGGGACATGGTTACTGTCCAAGCATTAAAGTTATAGGGCACCACATCATGTGTGACATCACCAGTTGAGTTGGAAGCATATTAGGGAACTTGGGTGGCCCCATGGGCAGCATTGATAAGGCATGAGGATGGCATTCCTCTTAAGGACGTTATTACTATTCCCCAGATCTACTGTATTTCCTTAATGATCTTTCCACTTGCGGTTTTTAAAATATGATCCACTGTAGAATATGTATGTGTTCACAAGATTCATCTGACTATTCACTGTTGCTGCTACAAAATCTTCACCCTCTCACTGGCATAATTTGCAAACTAAAATTCAAGTTTTACACATGCATATGTATAAAAAACAGTGTGACTTCTTTCCATTCCTTTGACTCCCTTTGGCAATCCTGGCATACATGGCCTGAGAAGCTGACTGTCTTAATGGTAACATCATTCTTTACCATGTTTCTCAGATATGTATTGCCACATAAATTGCACTCTCTCTTCCTTTCTCTTTAACTTCTTTTGTAATCTGTCAAGGTGGCTATATGCCTAATGCATGTGCCATACGTGGCATATTTTGTACCAATGTCTTTTTGTACAAATACTTCTGTATCTCATTATGTTTTCATGTTTAAAACAATAAAAACGTAAATAAAAAAAATAAAAAAAAAGCTGTGACTTCTGATCAGTCTGTGTTTGTTTGGGTTTATTTGGAGCTGTGTGCATACACTATGGGCCAGATTCACGAACACTTGCGCTGGAGTATTTGGATATGCGCCGCGTAACTGTGATGATGCGCCGTCGTTTCTATGTGCCCGTACCCACCAAACTAGATGCGCCCAATAACGGGTCATTTGCGACCGGCGGAACGTTCCGACGCCAGAGTATCGTCAGCGCTTAATTTCGCTGGGCGCATCAGTCGCGCCTATTGATTTCCCCTGCAAATATGCAAATGAGGGATTTTTCCCAATTCACGAACGGATTAGCACCATACGCTGGCTACATGCGCCGCGCGTATCTCGTCCGTCCGGCGCAAAGTTATTTCTACAAAAGGCTGCTTTATCTTTACTCCAGACGGTCACAGGTCAGCAGGAGAGCAGCTACAGCAGCGTTACCGACGATAAGAGCTAGCTGAGCACCCCCACTTGCAGGACAACACCTCTGTCCATGCTTGTCTGTCAAATTTTACAGCCATGGAGGAAGACATCATAGGTCTCCATAGCCGAGATGACGGCTGACAGCTCCTGGCCATTAAAGTTCAGCTTTCTCCTGTGTGTTTGCGGGGAACGGGAGCAGCCATCTCAGAACAAAAGTAACATCACTGCGGGGAGGGGGAGCAGGATATACTTTAGTGCCGGAATGGCGCTTCTACGGGCGCATTTAAACGCCCAACGGAAGGCATTGCGCTGACGTTTCCCGTGAAGTGGTGCCGACGGAAGTTGTGAGCATGCGCACAAAGGGGGCGAGTGGAGCCTCACTCACTGCGCATGCACCGTGGTTGATGCGCTGAACGTAAGCCTCTGCGCTGGGCTCCGCCCATCATTTACATATGATCACACCCACTTCCCCTTGCGTCGGGTTACGCCATCGCATTATCGTTACTCTGGCGCAAGTTTACGCGCAACTGCTATGTGAATTACAGGACTTGCGCTGAAAGGGTCTTCAGAGTAACGTAAATGAGAAGCGTTACTCCAGAGGAAAGATACTCTCATCTACCTGAATCTGGCCCTATATAACTAAATCTCATATAAAAACTAACATGTTGATGCCATTTTTAAAATAGTTTTTAATAGTTCTAAATGTGCAGCTTCAATTAAATTAAATCTTGATGATCCTACCATTAGGGGTCCTGGTTCAAGAACGTCCTTTTATAAGATGACAGCATTCTGTCACTGTCTTACTACTGTGTACATGAATTTGTACAAGTAGTGGTTTTGACACACACTATACAGACATTATCCACTGTTGCCACCATTCTGGAAACCTGCTCTGAGACACACCATGCAGTCATCACTAGAGTAAGTCCTGTAGATGTGAAGGTAGTGGAAATAGGCTGATGGAGATCAGCAGCACTGATATGAAACAAAATATAAACAAAAGATGAAAACAAGCAAAGTTTATGACAATTTTGATATACAGTGCTTTGGAAAACAAAATGGTTGCTAAATATTTCATGACTGCATGCACCGTTGGAGTACTTGTGTTTTTCGGCAGATTTGTTAACATGCTCCATGATTCTTCTCCTAATCCCATCCTGATTGTGTTATTTGATTTGTCAGTATCTATTCCAAGCAATGTTAAAATACCAAATTCATCTTCCCTTTAGCTACAGTTTGGCTGAATTAAATGAAAGAACTAGCAGAGCAGCTGTGTTTCAATTCACAGCAAGAACATAAAATGTGATAGAGAGAAACAACCAAGCAAGGAAATCTCAAAATCAAAGCAAATAGGAGTGAAGAAAAACACATTATATAAAAAAAAATGATTTTTTTCTACAGCTTACCTGTAAAATCCATTTTTTGGAGTATATCACCGGACACAGAGCAACCATAGTAATGATTACTTGAATTTTACGCCACCTATAGGTGAATGGACACTGATAACCAATAGACAGGAAGTTCCCCCATATAACCCCTCCCATACAGGAAGTACCTCCGTTTTTGTAGCAAGCAATGAAGATCCCAGAAACAAGGGGAGGGACCTCTGTGTCCCGTTATGTACTCCAAGCAAAGGATTTTACAGGTAAGCTGTAGAAAAAATTTATTTTTCTTTATCGTACATCACGGGACACAGAGCAACCATAGTAATAACTATATTGGATGTCCTAAAGCAATGCCCCTGAGGGGAGGGAACACAGCAATTCTAAGTCCACCACAAGACAAAGGACCTATAATGCTGCTTGCAGCACGCTGTGGCCAAACACAGCCCCTTTTTTAGCTCTAACATTCACCTGGTAAAACCTAGTAAATGTATGCACTGAAGACCAAGCAGCCGCTTTGCAAACCTGAGCCATAGACACTGCCCAAGACACACTAACACCTCTGGTGGAATGTGCTTTTGAACCAAAAGGCTTCTGCCTTGCATTTTGATTAATACGCCTGGATAATGACCTGGCGAATACATCTAGAAATAGTTAAACTTGAACTCACTGCCTGGCCCTTCCTAGGACCATCTGACAGGACAAAAAAATATGTCAGTTTTAAAAAAAGAAAATTACATCTTTAAATAGGCCTTGACTGCCCGAACGACATCCTCCTTATGCCGCGTACACACGATCACTTTTTTTTAATGTAAAAAAACGTTGTTTTATCTCACGAAACAAAACAACGTTTTTCAAACTTCATTTTAAAAAACAACATGCCTACACACCATCGTTTTCTGAAAATGCTCTTGCAAAGCGCGGTTACGTACACCACGTTCGACGGCACTCTGTTCCATTGAAGCTCACATCTCATAACTTGCTTCTGAGCATGCGCGGGTATAAAAACGTAATTTTAACCACTTAGCAACCACCTGCCGAAAAATAACGGCGGCAAGGTGGTTGCTTAACTCTGGGATCACGTTATATAACGTGATTCCAGAGTCGCGCTCCCGCGCGCCCCCTGGGGCGCGCACACGGGAATGTCCGTGACCGCCGGGTCCAGAGGACCCGGCGGGTCACGGATCACGGTAAATCGCCGCTGATAGCGGCGGTTTACCACGTGATCGCGCCGTCCAATGACGGCGCGATCAGATGTAAACAGACCGGCGTCATTTGATGACGCCGGTTCCTCCCTCCTCTCTCTGTACCGATCGGTACAGTGTGAGAGGAGAGGGGAGGGAGCGGATGGCAGCGCCAGTGCTGCGGGCTGGATCTGTGACAAATGTAGTCACAGATCCATCCATCCATCCCTCCCTGCTCAGCCATCCCTGCTGCACATACTCTGCAATGCTGGGCAATACTCTGGGGGGGCAATACTCTGGGGGGGGCAATACTCTGGGGGGGGCAACACTCTGGGGGGGGCAACACTCTGCAATACTCTGGGCATACTCTGGGCATACTCTGGGCATACTATGGGGGGCAATACTCCGCAATACTCTGGGCATACTCCGCAATACTCTGGGCATACTCTGGGCATACTCTGGGAATACTCCGCAATACTCTGGGCATACTCCGCAATACTCTGGGCATACTCCGCAATACTCTGGGCATACTCCGCAATACTCTGGGCATACTCTGGGCATACTCTGGGCATACTATGGGGGGCAATACTCCGCAATACTCTGGGCATACTCTGGGCATACTCCGCAATACTCTGGGCATACTCCGCAATACTCTGGGCATACTCCGCAATACTCTGGGCATACTCTGCAATACTCTGGGCATACTCTGCAATACTCTGGGCATACTCCGCAATACTCTGGGCATACTCCGCAATACTCTGGGCATACAGCGCCCCTGTCCCCGTGAGCTCGCATGCAGAAGCGAACGCATACGCAAGTCCCGCCCACATATGAAAACGGTGTTCAAACCACACATGTGAGGTATCGATGCGAACGTTAGAGCGAGAGCAATAATTTTGGCCCTAGACCTCTTCTCCAACTAAAATTATGTAACCAGTAAAAATATTTAAAGCGTCACCTATGGGGATTTTTAAGTCGCAAAGTTTGGCGCCATTCCATGTGGCCACGCTGTGTCAAAAAGTCCCACACATGGGGTATCGCCATACTCGGGAGGAATAGCAGAATGTGTTTTGGGGTGTAATTTGTGGTATGCATATGCTGTGTGTGAGAAATAACCCGCTAATATGAAAATTTTGTGGAAAGAAAATAAAAATGAAAAAAATCTTGATTTTGCAAAGAATTGTGGGAAAAATTACAACTTCAAAAAACTCACAATGCCTCTTTCTAAATACCTTGGAATGTCTTCTTTCCAAAAAGGGGTCATTTGGGGGGTATTTGTACTTTTCTGGCATGTTAGGGTCTCAAGAAATGAGAGAGGATGTCAGTACATCAGATGTGATCAAATTGATCAATTTTCAGTAATTGGTACCATAGCTTTTAGACCCTATAACTTTCACCCAGACTAAATAATATCTAATTTTTTTTTGTTTTGTTACCAAAGATATGTAGCAGTATCCATGTTAGGCCAAGTTTATGAAGAAAAATTACTTTTTTGCAAAATGTTATAATAGAAATGAAGAAAAACTCATTTTTTTACAAAATTTTCGTTCTTTTTTCATTTATAGTGAAAAAAATAAAAACCGCAGAGGTAATAAAATACCACCAAAAGAAAGCTCTATGTGTGGGAAAAAAAGGACAAAAATTTCATTTGGTTATAGTGTTGTATGACTGAGTTATTGTCATTCAAAATGTGAGAGCACCGAAAGCTGAAAATTGGTCTGGTTATTAAGTGGGTTTAAGTGCCCAGTAGTCAAGTGGTTAAACGTTGTTTTGCCCACACAGGAACATTTTTTTCTGACACAAAAAACGACATTCTGAAAAACAACATAAAAAATTGAAGCATGTTCGAATAATTTTTTTGTCGTTTTTCAGAAGACATAAAACAACGTTTTTCCCACACACGATCATTTTAAATGACGCTTTTTAAAATGTCGTTTTACTTCATCACAAAAACTGACCGTGTGTACGCGGCATTAGTCCTAGGACTCGGAAAAAAGGAGGGAATAATGATATCCTGGTTTAAATGGAAATTGAAAACTATTTTAGGCAAAAAATCAGGACGAGGATGCATGACCACCCTGTCCTGGTGTAACGCCAGAAAAGGTTCTTTGCAAGAAAGGGTGGCCAACTCTGACACCCTTCTTGCTGAAGTTATAGCAACCAAAAAGGCCAATTGACAGCAGGATCAATGGAATATGCATTGTAGGCTCAAATGGCTGCTTTTTCAGAACTGAAAGCACTAGATTCAGATCCCAGGGACTCAAAGGCGGCTTTACCGGTGGGACCAAGCATGCCACCCCCTTAATAAAGGTTTGCTCCAAAGAATGTAATGCAATCGGTCTTTGAAAAAAAATCAATAAGGCCAAAATCTGCCCTTTGATTGTCCCTAATGCTAGTTTCAATTCCACCCCTGATTGAAGAAAGGCAAGAATTCTCCCAATCACACGGTCAGTTTTTGTGATGAAGTAAAACGACATTTTAAAAAGCGTCATTTAAAATGATCGTGTGTGGGAAAAACGTTGTTTTATGTCTTCTGAAAAACGACAAAAAAATTATTCGAACATGCTTCAATTTTTTATGTTGTTTTTCAGAATGTCGTTTTTTGTGTCAGAAAAAAATGTTCCTGTGTGGGCAAAACAACGTTTAAAATTACGTTTTTATACCCGCGCATGCTCAGAAGCAAGTTATGAGATGTGAGCTTCAATGGAACAGAGTGCCGTCGAACGTGGTGTACGTAACCGCGCTTTGCAAGAGCATTTTCAGAAAACGATGGTGTGTAGGCATGTTGTTTTTTAAAATGAAGTTTGAAAAACGTTTTGTTTCGTGAGATAAAACGTTTTTTTACATTAAAAAAAAGTGATCGTGTGTACGCGGCATAAGGAGGATGTCGTTCGGGCAGTCAAGGCCTATTTAAAGATGTCATTTTCTTTTTTTAAAACTGACATATTTTTTTGTCCTGTCAGATGGTCCTAGGAAGGGCCAGGCAGTGAGTTCAAGTTTAACTATTATTCAATGCTATCTTTTATTTTGTCGTACTCGGTATTGTTTTATGTTCTTTTGCATTATGGTACTATCTGTTAAAGTTTCTTAAGTATGTGCATTGTGTTATGGTTTTGTTTACATTTATAGGGTCTGATCGGGCTCTTCCATTCTCCTACAGGGATACCTGTCTGGCTCCTGCCCCCCACGCATTACTCCTGCTGCTTATGCCCCCTTGTCAACACCGCGGGTAATATGCAGCATTGAGAGTCCTGTTTGGGAGCTGGCCTATTCAGTGGCTCCATGCGGAAAAAAGTGAAGTTCCCGATGTTTGTTGTTTCCTATGTTCACCCCCATCCTCCCCCCCCTCTCCCTGTTCCTGTTCTTTTACACTTCCCCCGCCTTAAGTGATCCGGTCACCTCGCCAGCCTCTCTCCCAGATATTCACTACTCTGTATGCGTTCCTTGTACCTTGCTCCTGCCACACGCCATGATGCCATGCATTTCACCTCCACATCCTGCCCACACCCCTCTGATAGTTTTCCCAACATGAAAATAGTCTCCTGGAATGTTAAAGGGCTCCGTTCCCCTAATACAAGAATGAAAGTCTTGCGCCACCTTAAAAGACTCAAGACCGACATTGCCCTCCTCCAGGAAACCCACTTGTCCACTCCGGACTTTCCACGGATGCGGAAACTCTGGGTCGGCACGGTCCTCGGCTCTGACTCCTGCGGACGCAAAGCGGGGGTAGTGATCCTCGTTAACAAAAATCTTCCCTGCAAGATCCTGTCCTCGGAGTCTGACTCCGAGGGCCGTTTCATCTCTGCCCGTATCCAACTGGGATCTAGGGTCATGATCATCACTAATGTATATGCACCCAATAGCCCCACAAATGCTTTTTTCAGTGACCTCACGACCTGGGCGCTTCGGGACCCTTCCCACCCACATCTGATAGGAGGGGATTTTAATTCCACAATGCACCTGACAGATGACAGATCCTCCGCCAGACATTCTCGTTCTCCTTCAGCTCCTCCCACCCAGACCCTTTTAGCATCGACAATGGACTCACTACACCTTCACGATATATGGCGTTTGCGTCACCCGGCGGACAGGGAATTCTCGTTCTACTCTAACCCCCACAATGTTTTCACGAGACTGGACTATCTATTCTGCTCTGACTCTCTCCTTCCACTGATCTCGGAAGCCGACATACATGACATTGTGATCTCGGACCATGCCCCGGTCTCGACCACGTTGGACGACCCTGACCTGAACTCCAACCCCAGAATCTGGCGGTACCCCTCCTACCTCCACAACAACTCCGATTTCCACCAACACCTGGACAAAGCCTGGTCGGACTACGCTTTGACTAACGCGCCACACACAGACAACCCTAATCTTTTCTGGGAAGTGGGTAAAGCCTTCCTCAGAGGATGCATAATAGCGTACGCCGCCACTTTCAAGAAAAACACACTCAGACATTACAAACTAGCCAGCGCTACACTGCACAAGGCCCAGCGGGCCCTCTACACTGACAACTCCCCCCCCAACCGGCAGACCTGGTTTACGGCCAAACAATCCTTTAACACTTGGGCAGCCACCCTCGAGCAGACCCAGAAGGCACGTCTGGATACCTCCCTTCACAAGTTCGGCAACAAGGCTGGGAATCTCCTCTCCAGACTGAGCAAAGGCCCCAACCGCCCGACCCATATCACATCTCTGAGGGACTCGTCGGGTTCAGTACACAATACCCCAAAAGGTATCAATGCTGCTATGCGCCAATTCTATTCCTCCCTCTATGCCCCGGATCCTATTGACAAACCGACGGCCCGCAACTTTCTCCAAAATATATCCCTGGATCAGGTATCCCCCTCTCAACTCGAAGCTATGAATGCCCCTATATCCAATCCTGGAGGTGCAATCCGTCATTAAAACACTTGCCCCCTCTAAAGCCCCAGGCCCGGATGGCTTTACGGGAGAATTCTATAAATCCTTTAGTTTAACTGTTTCCACCGCCCTACACAAAGTCTACCAGCATATCTGGTCAGGCGGCACCTACCTACCCACTGGCAACCAGGCCATCATAAAACTTTTGGAGAAGAAGGGTAAGGACCCTTTGGAACCCGGTTCATATAGGCCCATTTCACTTCTGAACCTCGATGTTAAGATCCTCTCCAAGATTGCTGCCACTAGGTTGGCGTCCATCATACCCTCCCTGATCCACCCCGCACAATCTGGCTTTGTGAAGGGCAGGACGGCCACCATGAATATTAGGAAAGTAATGCTAGCCCTCGAACACGCAAAATGTAACCCTAAAGGGGATCATGCTATCATCACATTAGACGCGGAGAAAGCCTTTGATAACGTCAGCTTCGAATGGCTCTCCATAGTCATGTCCAATATGGGCTTCTCTGGCCCCTTCACACATCTAGTTGAGTCTATGTACACTGCCCCAGCCGCAAAATTAGTGGCCGCGGGCCTCCTCTCAGAGGAATTCCGGCTACACAAAGGTACGAGGCAAGGCTGCCCGCTTTCCCCACTCCTTTTTAACATCGCACTTGAACCCCTATCCCGATACCTGACCCAGAAAGCCCCTCTCCATGGCATACAGATTGGAGACCATGACCTTCGCACGTCACTGTTTGCCGACGACGTCCTCATCTTCACATCCAGCCCTTCCCAGGACATGTCCACGATCAAAACCACTTTTGATGAATTCAGGCAGTGCTCTGGGCTCCGCATCAATTATAGCAAAAGTGAAATTCTCCCCATAGGTTCCCTCACTGTCCCTTCCTGGTCCCAAAATTCTTTATTTACTGTGGCCAGGTCCCATATCACATACCTGGGAATTAAAATATGTAAACTGCCCTCCTCCCTATATCATCTCAACTATCCCCCCCTGTTTACGAAAATATCCCAAGAACTGGGAAATTGGATGGACCTGCCTCTCTCGCTACTGGGTAGATGCCACCTAGTCAAGATGATCAGCTTTGCGCGCCTATTGTACCCATTACAGACCATCCCCTACTTCTTCGCCACAAAGACATCAAATCCCTAAACTCGGCCATCTCAAAGTTCCTCTGGCGTGGCAAATGTGCGCGCATAGCTTTTGCCAAACTACATCTTCCCAGGCGCGAGGGGGGCATTGCCCTGCAAAACATGAGACTTTATAATTTGGCATGCTTATTGCGAACGAGCCTGGATTGGATCACCCAGTCCTCCCGATGCTCAAACTACCCCTTAGAGTTAGCAATGGTCCGCCCCTACTCCCTAACGGCCCTTCTCCATTGTCACTGGAAATCTATTCCTCCCCCCTCCAACACAATCTCCTTCTTCGGGACACGGTCGTCGCCTGGAAAGAGGTCAGGAAAGCCCTTAATACACCATCCTCTATTTCACGCCATCTCCCTATCCGGGGAAACCCAAGCTTTCAACCTGGTCTGGAACACCATCCTTACCTCATATGGCAGGTAAAGGGCCTAGAACATTTTTATTCCCTGTGTGACCCTCTATCGGGCCGCCCCATAGGCTTCAAAACCCTGGCGGACAAGTTCTCCCTCCCCCCTCACACATTTTCCATTACAATCAATGCATCAGTTTCTTGAAAAGTACCTGCAGGGATGATAGTAAAAGGTTCAAGAGTTCCTTTCCGACAACCTTCTTACCCGGGGATCGTACAGAATCTCGGAAATATACCTCCCTCTCCTTCTACACGTCACTCCCCCCCTGTCATCCTCGTCTGCTGCCAACTGGTCGAAAGATTTTTCTGCCCCTGATCTGGTGGAGAAACTCCTTCATGGCCTTAACACCGTCCACAGACTAGTACCCAATGAGATCTGGAGAGAGGCTCAGATCAAAATCGTCCACCGGGCCCACATCCCTTTTAGTCGAGCCCATGCCACCCCAGAATGCCCCCTCTGTCAACAACCCAAGCCAAATCTAGCCCACCGGTTTTGGTCCTGCTCACACATAGCCAGGTTCTGGGAACAAGTCATTCAATATGTTTTTGATGTCACCCTGGTGCACCTACCCAAGGATCCGCTACTGCTTATCTTCGGACACTGGGACCCCCAGTTGCTCCCCTGGTCGCCCCCAAACGCACCTACTAGTAAAGACTGGATCCTGATCTGTCTAATGCTCGCCAGGAGGGCCATCCTACAGAAATGGATTTCCACGGACTGCCCAACCACCTCTCAAGTCCAAAAGGAACTATTGCAATTACTATACAAGGACAAGCTCAACACGGATCTGACCCATGAACGGAGCAAAACTCGCTTCTATCATATATGGCAACCTTTCATGCTGTACACTCTCACCCCCACGGAGAGGTTGAACTTTGAGAAGATGTCCTTTTTCTACCTGGATCCCCCGCGGGACTGATGAAAGCTGATGAACCATGGTCGCGGCGGACCTATGCACACAATCAGATATCTCTCACCGTTCCACCTGCGCTGTGATGGTTTCCCTGGTTGGTACCATCAGACATTTCTCTATGGGGGTCAGTCGTGTCCAATACCCTACCCAAATTTTTGCTTCATTCCACATGAGTACACTACTATTGGGAAAACTATAGTATCCCCATACCTGTGCTAACAAATGACTATATCATTGAGAGTACCCCTGATGTCCCAGATTCTAGCACATACATACCCCATTTTGATGTAAAAATTGATACTTTGTCAGTAAACCTTCACAATCTGCTTGCAAGGAAGGATACCCATATAATTCAAATTAGTAAGGATATGGTGAAAACCGAAGAAAGGTTAAATGAACTTTTACATGATGGGGATTTTAGCTTAGTCACCACTAGGACCTGGATGGAAATGGGAATAAAAGGGCTTCTTATATTACAATGTGGGATAGTGATATTCATGACAGGCATGGTAATATATCTGAACCGACTTCTGAGATGGCAGAGGGAGAAACTTAACATTCTAATGGAGATTAGACATAAACAATTACTCATTTAAGTGTAGCCACGTCTCATCTATCTCAACGTGCCACAAGGGGTCATCTGTTGCCTTATAAAAAAATGTTATGTCTAATCACCATTAGCAACTAGGAATAAATGTACATATAAATATAATAATCAATATGATAAGATGGATAGTATGATGGAAAGGATTCCAGGAAAGAATTAAGTGGTTTCACAGTCTTGTCTGAAAATATCTATTCAATTTCCTCCATTTGATATTCAAAGAGGTAAGGGAAGACGACCTGTCTGCTATACCTTTTTGAATATCGAACGACCCAGGAAGAGGAATCACCATGGGACGTCAGACTTCACGGGGACATCATAATGGCCTTTCCTGTGACATAAATAGCCATTGTAAGGAAGTTAACGAAACCATGAGGTGATTCCTCTGGTCTACAAAATCTATTTACCCCTAAATTGAAGGAAGGAAACACCATATTTGGGCGCAGGACCCAGAGCCAATCAGAGTTGTGTCCCAGAGATATAAATGGAGTAGGCTGAATCTAGTAGAGGAGAGAGAGAGGCCCAGATTCACAGAGCGATTACGCCTGCGCAACAGGAGATGCGCGTGCGTAAGTCTAAATGTGCGCGTGCGTTTCGATGCACGGCATCCCCAAAACGAGATACACAAGAAATCAACTTTTTTTGGTCCGGCGTAATTTCATTAGACAGGCGCATCCGTCCGCGCAAAACTGCGCTAGACAGACCATTGATTTGCTAGTCAAATATGCTAATAAGGGACTTACGGGGATCCACAAAAGAACGTTGGGGCAGCGCAGGCTACGCAGTGTGCGCAACAGCAAAATGCCCTGTCTAAAATTAGAGCATCTAAAAACTGGTCTAAAAAGAGAAAAAAAGTCTACTTGTTAGATAAAGCAACACTGTTAGTGAGGAGCTCAGCAGTCACACGTGTTGCACAACAATCTGTATGCCAACATGCCAGGGGCATCATCGCACATAGCTATACTACTGACTTTAGATGAACAAAGAAGGATGAGGGCACGGAGGATGGCACGGGAGAGGATATACCGCACCCGCATAGACCTGTTTGGCATGAGTGATTCTGAGGTGTATCGCATCTTCAGATTCACCCCTCATGTCATCCTGGAATTAACCACAACCCTGCAGGAGGACATCACCAGCCGAACACAACGCTCACATGCAGTGCAGCCACTGGTCAAGGTCATGGCAACACTCCATGTCCTTGCCAGTGGCTCTTTTCAGCGTACAAGTGGAGTGGTGGCTGGGATGTCACAATCCTCCATGAGCAGATGTGTGCACCAGGTTGTCCCTGCAATCCTCAGACGCATGGCCAACCAAATCATCAAACCCACCACTGAGGACCTGCGGCTGAAGGCAATGACAGATTTCTACAGAATTGACAGATTCCCACGCACCATCGGGGCCATTGATTGCACACATGTGGCACTCCAGCCCCCCCAGGAGACAGAGCACATGTACCGGCATTGGCACTCCATCAACGTACAGGTGATAGTCGATGCCCAAGGCCTCATATGGCACGTCCGTGCCAAACACCCAGGGTCCAGCCATGAAAGCTACATATACAATCAATGCCACATCCGAATGGAATTCGATCAGAACGTGTATGGGGACACCTGGCTGGTTGGTGAGTGACATGGGTGGCAGGCATGACTATCCCCTCCCATGATGCACACATCACAAGGGGCACATGCATGACTAACATCCTCCTGTCTTTTCCCTTACAGGTGACTCTGCATATCCACTGGGACCCCATGACTCCTATCCGGAACCCCCAAACCCCAGGAGAGGAAAGATACAATCAAGCACATGCCCAAACACGAGCAGTGGTGGAGCGCAACTTTTGGCCTCCTGAAGTCACGTTTCCGATGCCTGGATAGGTCTGGGGGGACCCTCTTGTATTCCCCAAACTTCGTGTGCCAGATCATCGGTGCATGTTGCATGCTGCACAACTTCGCAGTAAGAAAGGGCCTGCAGATTGACCTACGTGATGACCTGACCCCTGAACCAGACAATCCCGCCCTAACCGAGGCTACCCCGTCTTCTGAGGGAAGAGCAGCCAGGAGACAACTCACACTGGGCATCTTTGCACGTTAAACACACACATTAATCATGGCACAATGAGAATGCATGCATGCACACCACTGTGGTCCCTAGAACACACACCCCACATCCACATCAAATTGGATTGGCACCAGTCCACCATGCAGGACTTGTGAGCAGCAACGCCACGCCAAGGCTCCAATTATGTCACTATACATTCATACACCATTCACACGGACCTGGGGATCACTTCTCCCTGGTCCTGGGGAACCCTTCTCCACCAAAATTGAGGGTGACACCCCTTTTCCGGCAGGAATGTCACCCCCACATTCAAACAGCATTCACAACCCAAAAAAAAAAAATTACCAGCAAAATCAAAAATTTTCCAGCAAAAAAATAAAAATCAAAAAAGGGGAAAAAAAAAAATATTGCCCTTTACGTGAGCCACGCCTGGGGCGCCCCCGGCCACGGCCCCGGCTCCTCAGGGGAGACTCATGGGGAGGGGTAAATCCGGGGAAGGAGGAGCAGCCCCTGATCTCTGCCCACCTGGCGGCCTGCCCTCCAAGGCCACGGCTATTCTGTCCAGGGCAGCACCAAGTGTTGCCGTGTTGGCCTGGATAGCCTGGGTGAGGGCCCTCACATCCTGCCCAACGCCTGCTGATGTCGTCTGCAGGTCGTTTAGGCAGGTTGTGGAAGCCCGGGAGTGGGAGTCCAGGTTCCCCAGCGTATCCTTGATGGAGGACAGGCTCTCCTCCATCCGCACCAATGTCTGGCTGACCTGTCCCAGATGGCGGGTCTGAAGGGCCTGGTCCCTTCTCAGAGTGGCGGGCAGGAGATCGGCCACCCCCCTGGTGTTCCGGGACGAAATCCTGCCTCCAGCTGATGCTTGTGGCCGGGGAGAAGGGGAGGCCCTTGGGAGGGGAGCCATGTTGGGGGAGGAGGGGGGGCTCCCCCTTAGGGAGGGCTGCCTGCTGCCAGCCAGAGGGGAAGAGTCCTCAAAAACCACAAGTCCAGTGCCTGACATGGACTCCTCCTCCTCATGATTCTCCTCCTCCTCTTGAACCTCCTCTGCGGACTCCGGCCTTGTTGGGGGGCCTCATTAGGCTGCTGTCCTGGGGATGGTGCGGTCAGGCCAGATGGCCCTGCACCCTCCTGCACATCTGTGGATGACACAAAACATTCACAGGTTGGAGGATCCACACACTTGCCACATATTCCCTTTCACCCCCTCCCCCACACATGCTACACACCTGATATTAAAAAAAATACTTACCTGGCACCACGGGCTCCGGACTTGAGTCAAAGCCAGGCAGGCCCTCAACTTCATGCCGATGAAAGGTCAGGGCCACCGCACGCTCCTCCGCTGTCAGCCTAATACGGCATGGTGGGCCCCCTCCTGTGCCCCTGGCATGGGCATGCATTTTGGACAGCTTCTGTTTGACCAGACGCCGGAGGTCATTAATTTTTTTGTCAATCCCAGACCGGGTCCGTGTCTCCCCTCCCCCGCTGAATTGACCTGCTCAGTAATGAGGTCCAAAATCTCCCTCCTCCTGGCCGGGGTGGTGTTGGCACTGTCTGGGCCGTGGAGGAAACGCCCATAATTGCTAATGGCCCCGGGCAAGAATTCTTTTTCCCCCACAGTAAAATTGAGATTTCGCTTTCTCTCTGTCATACTTCCAAAAAAAACACTCCCAGTCAACAAAAATCTGTCACAAAAACAAGCACAACCAATCAAGCAAGAACACACACAAAGAGAAAACTAACACCCAAAAAATCACACAAGCACTCAGCAAGAAACAGTCACAAAAACAAACAGCAAAAAATCAGCAAGAAAACAAACGAACAGAAATATATCAAACAAACAGTCTCTCAAACACTTATCAAAAAACACTTTCAAAGATCTACTAACAAACACTTGATCACACAGAACACTAATCTGACAACTACAAAACACAACGCAACGAACAACAGGACAAAAGCACTTGGTTAAATGGGAAGGGACAAAGGGATGTACTTTTGCAATGCAAGTGCGTTTGTGTCTGTCTATTTATGCTGTTTGCGTAGTTCACAAAGTTGCCCTAGTCCATTTCCAATTTCACTGATTGCGCCGCTCCCGAGTTGTGAGCATGCGCACAGCGGAGCTGACCATGGTCTCCTTCAAGCGCGCATGCGCGAGCCGGCCGGCCCTTCATTTGCATGGGGTCACGGCTCATTTCAATGTAACACGTCCACGTCCTTCCCAATTTGTATTACTCCGCCTTACGCCTCTGAAATAACGTTACGCATGCGCAATTTTCTGCGCAAAAGCTACGAGAATAGGGTGATTACGCGACAAAATTGTGCAAGTCTAATGTAAAGGCGGTGCGCTACGCCGGTCCAATAATGCGCAGATGTACGTGAATCTGGGCCAGAGAATCAGAACATATCTGGGCCCAGGAAAGACCGTTCTCAAGGTAATATCAATGAATCCTCTCCCACGCACTTACCATATCTTTGTCATAATTTGTACTGTGTGATATTTTTGTGTGATGTACTTAATTTGTATTAGCAAACTAACTTTTACTCCCTTATTTTAAATACTGTAAATGTATGCAGTGTAGTAGATAGCTAATATCTTTTCTCTAATAAATGTGTGTAATGTTAAAGCGTTTCACTCTGTCACAGAACTCTCTTATTAAACCATATATCCTATATGCGAGATATTAAATCTCAAATATAATATTTTAAAGGTAACAGATGGTTAAATAACCGATGGTGCCCACACATGATCGGTTTGGACCGATGAAAACGGTCCATCAGACCGTTCTCATTGGTTTAAACCGATCGTGTGTATGCATAATTAGACATGTTAAGTATCTATTTACTCAGCATAACATCGTGTGCGCAAAAAATGCACTAGACACACCATTGATTTGCTAGGCAAATATGCAAATGAGGGAGTTACGGCGATCCACAAAAGTAAGTTTGTGCAGCGCAGGCTACGCGCTGTGCGCATCAGCTGCACAACCTGTCTAAAATTAGGCAATATAAAAGCTTGCTTACAATTAGACAATCCGTCTACATGTCAGCTAAAGCAAAACCGTTAGGGAAGAGCTGAGCAGCCACACTTGCAGGACAACAATCTGTATGCCAACATGCCAGGGGCATCCTTGCTCATAGCTATACTACTGACTTTAGATGAAAGCAGAAGTAGGAGGGCACGGAGGAGGGCACGGGAGAGAATATATCGCACACGCATAGACATCTTTGGCATGCGTGATTCTGAGGTGTCTCGCATCTTCAGATTCACCCCTCATGCCATCATGGAATTAACCACAACCCTGCAGGAGGACATCACCAGCCCAACACATGACACCACCCATGACACCCATGACAGCTACATATACAATCATAGCCCCATCCTAATGGAATTCGAACAGAACATGTATGGGGACAGCTGGCTGGTTGGTGAGTGACATGGGTGGCAGGCATGACTGCCCCCCCCCATGATGCAGAAATCACAAGGGGCACATGCACTACTAACATCCTCCTGTCTTTTCCCTTCAAGGTGACTCTGCATATGCACAGGGACCCCATCTGATGACTTCTATGCGGAACCCCCCATGGTACCCTGTTGTATTCCCCAAACTTTGTATGCCAGATCATCGGTGCATGTTGCATGCTGCACAACTTCGCAGTGAGAAAGGGCCTGGAGATTGACATATGTGATGACCTGACCCCCGAACCAGACAATCCCCCCTAACCGAGGCTACCCCGTCTTCTCAGGGAAGAGCAGCCAGGAGACAGCTCACATTAGGCATCTTTGCACGTTAAACACACACATTAATCATGGCACAATGAGAATGCATGCATGCACACCACCAAAGTAAACACAAAAAAGACAAAAATCTCTCTCCAAAACAGTCACCCAATAACTCAAAGACATGTCACAAACCAACAAACGCTAACAAACAACAGAACAAAAGCACCTTGCTGTATAGGAAGGGATACAAATGGATGTACTGTTGCAAAGGAAGGGCGTTTGTCTCGGTCTATTTAAGCTTTCTGCGTAGCTCACTAAGTTGACTGGGCCTAGTTCCAATTTCACTGATTGCGCCGTGCCGAGTTGTGAGCATGCGCAGAGAGGTGCTGACCATGGTTTGCTTCATGTGCGCATGCGCAATCCGGCCGGCCCTTCATTTGCATGGGGTCACGGCTCATTTAAATGGAACACGCCCACATCCTTCCCAATTTGAATTACCCCGCCTTACGCCTCGGAAATTACGTTGCACTGGCGCAAATTTCTGCGCAAATACTACGAGGATACGGTAATTGCGCCTCTACATTGCGCCGGTCTAACGTAAAGGAGGTGCGCTACTCCGGTCAAAATATGCGCCACTGTACGTGAATCTGGCCCAGGGTGTGGTAAAGCAACTCATCCTATAATAAAACTATTTGAATACCATTAGTCAGGTTAGGACATCACTATGCATAGCCAACATTTTTTGAAATTTAACCTGCCCACAGTCAAAGGTTAGATGTGTTGGGCAGATTACCTATAAACATATGCAAAAAGCATCCTTCAATAGAAAAAAAAATAACCAACTACTTACCGACCAGCTCACGCATATATACTGTTGCAAGTCAGCTCTCCTGCACCAACCAACGTACCTGTGCATCGGTACAAGGAGGATAGTGGACATGCACGAGCATGCCTGTGGGTCCCACAGACTCAATGTTTGCCAGCAACCCGCGATTGCTGTGTACATAGGCAGAACGGGGAACTGTAAGCAAGGTGAGTCCCCGTTCTGCCTAATGATATGTCAGAGATCTTCTGTTCCCAATGATCGGGAACAGTGATCTATGTCATGTCCCAGTGAGTCCATCCCCCTACAGTTAGAACTCACCTAGTGTTAACTCCGTCCCTGTCAGTGTAATTATTTCATTGATCAGTGCATTTTTATAGCACTGATCAATGTAATAATGTCACTGGTCCCCAAAAAGTGTCATTATGGATCAGATTTGACCACCGCAATGTCGCAGTCCTGCTAAAAATCGCAGATTGCCGCCATTACCAGTAAAAACAACGAAATCTATTCCGTAGTTTGTAGCCGCAATAACTTTTATGCAAACCAATCAATATACACCTATTGCAATTTGTTTTACCAAAAATATGTACAGTAGAAGAATATATATTGTACTAAACTGATGAATACATTTTTTATATATATATATATTTTTTGGGATATGTATTTTTTTTTTTAATTGTTAGTCTTTTTTTTTGTTTATAGTGCAAAACATAACTGCAAATACCACAAAAAGAAAGCTCTATTTGTGGGTAAAAAAGGACTTCAATTTTGTTTGGGTACAGTGTCGCAAGACAGTGTCAGTTAAAGCGACGTAGTGCCGTATTGCATACAAAATGGCCTGGTCATTAATGGGGTAAATCCTTCTGGGGCTGAAGTGGTTAAGCTATAAGAAATACATTATTATAGAACCTGTACATGCTACCTTCCTTACAAGAAAAAAAAATATTTGTAATTATAATAAGCTTAAACTGTGTACCATAATGAAAAAAGTTTGTACTCCTAAAAAATGAATGGGCTGAAAACCTTGAACTTTGATCTGACTGTGTTCCAAAGTACTTTTAACAGCATGGTGTATGTACTTTGTGATAAATATGCAAATTAAACATGCAAAGATTGACAGCCTAAGTTATTACTTCTTTCTGTTCACATGTTTCTAGTGTAAACTTCTTTTGTGGATTAGAAGTCAGAAAAATCAGAGCAGCGGTGACTTTTGCAAGGGAGAGCAAAGAAAATTAATCAGACATGCTTTCACATTACTCTCCAATTCACTTTAAAATTAAAGTGGTTCTCCAGCCATTTCATTAAAATTAAATACAGTCTGTAGATGGATTTTGTAAAATGAAATTCCAAACTTCACATAATTTCATATTTAAGAACATAATCATCCTATTTTGACTTAGCGCTTAATGTACATTAGGTTGCACAATGCATGTGTTGCCAATGGACCTCAAGAGACCTTTTAACCACTTCCTGACGACTTTGTACGGCCGCAGTGTGGATCTAAATCTCTGGGAGGCCGTCTATATACGGCCTCCGGCCTCCAGCCACTGGGGGGCGCGTGCGCCGCTGATGGATGCGCGTGCATGCCTGTCGCATCACTGAGATGCCGATGCGCTGTCTAGCGGCCGCGATTTCCGCCAGGCACCCACGATCGACGGTTACAGAGACAAGGATGTGAATCTGTGTGTTTACACACACAGATCCACGCCCAGTCAGTCCCCTTCCCCCACAGTTAGAACACTATGTAGGGTACACATTTAACCCCTTCCTCACCCCCTAGTGTTAACCCCTTCAATGCCAGTCACATTTATACAGTAATTAGTTCATATTTATAGCACTGATCGCAGTATAAATGTGAATGGCGCCAAAAATGTTTCAAAAGTGTCCGATGTGTCCACCATAATGTCGCAGTCCCAATAAAAATTGCCGATCCCTGGCATTACTAGTAAAAAAAAAATAATAATAAAAAATAATAATTTTGTCCCCTATTTTGTAGGCGCTATAACTTTTGTGCAAACCAGTCGCATATTGCTATTTTTTTTTTTTTTTACCAAAAATATGTAGAAAAATATGTATGGGCCTAGACTGAGAAAAAATTATTATTTAAAAAAAATGGGCTATTTATTATAGCAACAAGTAAAAAATATTGATTTTTTTTTCAAAATTGCCGCTCTTTTTTGTTTATAGCGCAAAAAATAAAAACCGCAAAGGTGATAAAATACCACAAAAAAAAAGCTCTACTTGTGGGGAAAAAATAACGCCAATTTTGTTTGGGAGCCACGTTGCACGACTGCGCAATTGTCAGTTAAAGCGACGCAGTGCCAGAAGCTGAAATTTCACCTGGGCAGGAGGGGGGTATATGTGCCCAGTAAGCAAGTGGTTAAAGAATATGCATCTTTTTCCCCATGTACAGATGGTTCTCAATCTGTGCTTTGTGGTGCACTAAAACCCAAAATGCCAGGGGCTTTAAGAAGACCTAAGTTCAAACAAAACTTGTCTATGTTTCTATAAAGGAGAATTTCTAGATCTCTAAATGTAACCTAACAAAAATGCTTCTTTCTGAAGCTGGGAGGGCTGCCAGTATACCAATAAGCTAATCTAATAGACTGTAATAACAGTATACATTGTTTCCTGTGCAAACCCTACATGCACTTTTACTAACTGATCCATAATGTTCTTTATATTTTTAGGCTTTGCAGGATGTATTTCATAATTATGTTATGTTTAGACAGCATTTTGCATTCATTTAATTGTTCAAAAGAGCATACATAAATGTCAATAATGACCAAAACTGGCTTTTTTCATAAGCACTTGCCAAATGCAAGGATGACATACAAAACAATCAGATTACAGCAACCAGTCAAATTTCAGTTTGCTGCAGTAAGGTCTTGCATAATGCACATATCTTTCTAGTAAAACATTTATTTTTCAGAAATGTTTATATAGGGGTTACTCCGATATTTTCGGAATAAAGTGATGTTTTTAATATACCGTCACTGAAAAATAAATATGATCATAAAAGCTTACATTTTAGGTAGTATAAATGCATACTGATATTATGGATTTTGTTTGCTTTTAAGTTTAAATGTTTCATATAATTTGTGATGTTACTATGAGCCTTTCATGTTTTTAAAGGCCTCCAGACGACAAAATGCTGTTAAAAAAAAAAGTAAGCAAAATGTATTTAGTATACTTAATCATCGTACTCATTCTTCCAGCAAGCTCCTGATGAAGTACTCTAAATCTTGAAAAAGATTCTCCAACACAGTGCAATGTGCTCAGCAATCCCTGCAATCTTGTCAGAAGGATGGTGACATTGCACTCATCTAACAGGCAGAAGCTAGGTAGGGTAAGCATATACTGTATACAATGATTTTCTTTTCTCACAAACTCTTTTTTTTTTCATTTTTCTACAGTGTTTTGGATTGGCAGGAGGGGCAGGAATGAAAAAAATGGGCCTTGCTTTTTGGTGCAAAGTCTGCTTTAAGTTTACTATGGTTTGATGAAGGGGCTCTCCTTTCTGCCATGAAACATGTAGCCACATCCTCTCCACTTCCTGTCTTCACCCAGCCAAGAGATGTGTTGTTTTGGAGCTGCAGCCATCTTGCCACTTTTGGAAGCTGCTGATGCTTATGTTCCAGCCTGAAGCCTGACAGCTGTGCTTTGTTTTGGAGCTCTGCAGCCTCACAGTGATCCTATGAAGCATTGATCTACTTTTATCAAGTGAGTGCATTTTAATTGTTTTGTATGCCTTTTTATTTAAATCGCTACACCTAGATGGAGGCGCCCTCTTGTGTCTGTTTTTTATAGGTGCATTAGTAAAAAATACCTAATTTAAGTAGAGCTACATCCATTTTACCTGGTGTTTCTTACCACTCTCCTAGCCCTTTTATGTGCCCTGGTTGTGTTCCAGTCAGCACAATAGCTTATTCTTTTTTTCCCAAAGTCTCCTTTAAGCCTGTTTAGTTAATGTAATGCTAAACCTTCAATTTGTCTTTCTTTTTTTATATATACACATGTCATACTTACCTTCTCCGTGCAATTATTTTGCACAGAGCAGCCCAGAACCTCCTCATCTGGAGTCCCCTGCAATGTTCCTGGCTTCTCCTATTTGGCCATTGCCCCCATACCAAGCTGCTTGCTATAAAGGCATTCGTGCAGGCTACATCCCAAGCCACACTGCCTACAACCATAGACACAGACAGCATGGAATGGCCTGTTTCCACCTCTCCCTCATCACAGGTTTGAAATTATAGCAGCAAGAGCCAATAGTTCCGGCTGCTGCCTCTCTCTGCAGAGAGAAAGATCACAGAGAACATCTGCTTTTGAGCACAGCGCTAAATCAAGATTGGGCTCAGGTACTGTAAGTTTTTAGGGAGACTGGAAGGAATCTAATTATAGAAGGTATTTTACCATAATATTTTTATACCTGTGTTAAAACATTTCAGTAGAAAATAAAGAATTTGTCCAAACCAGTTTTGTTTTTTAAATATCATTTAAGAATGAGTAAATTTGAATTATGTTTATCTCAGCATGCCTGGTAATATGCCTAGTGCAACTGATTTTTTTGCATTCATAAGTGTTGCAATGCTATTTTAGCTATAATATTAATCTATTTGTATTACAACCAATATGGATCACTGCAATTTTCCTAGCAATTGCAAATAAAGCTGCTTACATGTGGGCACTGATGCAAAAATGCTGTTGAAATGAAGCTATCATAGTTTAACAAGATTATATCTGGAGAACAACCAAAATACATTAAGCAAAGGGAAATTAAAACACAGAGGCAACTAATCAGCTTTGAGTTTGACTCTTCAAATATTGTTATAATTCCACATAAGTATGTTAATCCACAATTTGAAAATGTCTGTAAAATCTCTTAACAATTTCAGTGTAACCTGAAAACAGACAGCCCGGTAAGAGCTGGGTATATAAAATGGATATCAAATGGAAACTATAGGCTGTATATTATGTTTTTAATAAATGTGAGATTTGTGTGTGTAGAAGGAAGCAAGAGCAATATTTTTAATATGTGTTAATGTATTAAAAACGTGTTGTTTGTAACTATCTATAGCCTGGCCATTATTAGCCAGGGATGAGTCAAGTAATCGCTGGGGGGGGGGGGGGGGGGAGGGACACTCCATGAGCAATTTATGACTCTCAGATAAGTAAATACTGACGCAAATAATATTTTTTAACGATCTGTAATTGAGACATTCCACCATTGTAAGGAATGTTCTTCCAACTGACCACTAGTATAATGAGACTGTTCTCTCACCAACTCCCCAAGTGACCCACCAGAGTAAGGGGGCCCTTCTGCCACTGATCACCAAAGTTAAGAAGAATTTCTTTGATCACCTGTGTACAGTGGCTCTATGCCTAACCACAAATGTAACAGTGTAAAACAATAAAAGTGTCCTATAAGCCGTACAAGACTGCAAAAACGGTGTAGGGGAGAATATGTGACAGCCTTAGCCCGAGCTCTGACCAGGCCATGCCCCAACATGATTCACTCTGCCCTTGGAGCTTAATCATGGGGATTCCATGCAAAGGGGCGATTAATTGCATCATCAACTGTCGTATGATTAAAACAAGATCCCTGAAAACAAATTTCTGAAATCCCTAACAACACACTCATATAGGAAGGTGTTATAGTATTACAAAAGGTCATATCAAACTTATGAATAAGCTTATAGATAAAAGAGGGTAAGTGATAACAATATCCTCCCTAAGTTCAAGTAAACTGCTGAGAAGTGGAGGTTAATAGATCTATTCTTAAAAATAAGCAATCTAACTGGATATTTTAACTCCTGGGGATATAGGTGTCTAATTAAAAAATCCAGTATACCTCCCTCCTACAAAGAAGGGAGAAATGATCATCACCACAAATGGGATGATCATCAACACAAATGGGATGATCTACCTTTTCAATAATCTGAACTTTAAAAGATAGTACATTCTGATGATGGAATTGATTGAAATGTTTAGATAACATGGTGTTTTTATTTGTTCTTATATCAGAAAGATGACCCCTTAAGCTATCACTAATTTGTCTGGTCTTAGCATCCTATTTGAGCATATATTAGATTAACCTTCACCAATGCAAAAGCACTCCCATCAGTCTCCCATACCATCAAGGCCATCCCATGAGGGCAATTAATTGAAGCCATATTTGTTCCAGCCTGGCTGAGTATGACCCATGATCCCCATGATTAAGCTCAAGGTGGCAGAGCAAAATGTGTTAGAGGCATGGCCTGAGAATGTCACATACTCTCTTATACTGGGTTTGCAGCGATGTGCAGTTTATAGTACACTTTTCCTGTTTCACACTGATTTTTGGAGCCAAAATAAGCTCCGTCCCCAGCCGACACCCTTTGAGTAAGACCCTTTTGCTTTTGAGTTGCAAAGTGGGGCCCACCAATGTTAGGGAACACTGACATTTTCACTTTCTGCATTGATTTTTTTGGTCATTATTATTTCTATTTTATTCCAATATTATTACTGAAAAATATTTTGTTGTATAGAATGGCCCTGTTGAATGTGTTGAATACACCAAATTTATTTTTGATGTTTTTATTCTAATATTTTAACTGTCTGTATATATATATATATTATGCGCTATAGATGTAGTAAATATTAGCACATATACTCTAAAACATGAATTTTTTTAAGGGCTCATGTGTGTTAACATAATTTAAAATGGATGAAATAGGCTCCCTCCAGTAATGATTGGTAGCTAAAGTATCCGGACCTGGATCACCTGCTGGTGGCACTGTTGTTCTTGGAGCTAAAGGGTGCAATTCTGGTGGCAACCATCAGGTGTCACCCAGCAGATCCCATTAATCAGGCTCCACCTGCTGCTGGCTGCTGGGAAGGTATATCACTCCCTTGATTTTTATCAGAGCTTCAGTGTTTTGCCTGTTAACCATATAACTGCTTGCAGATTATTCTGACAGCTGTCTTATCCTGTACCTTGCATCTAGTCCTCTGTATCCTGTCACCCCATCTCTGCTCCCCTTGTTCCCTGTCCTAGTCCTGTCATGCCATGTTATGTCAGTTTACCTCCATTTGTATATAGGGTAATATAGTTAGGTTGGTTTGGTTTTATTTCATCATCACGTTTATTTTTCACTTCTTTCTTCCTTATGATCTGTTGGTGTTTTGTGCATTCAAAAATGTTATCTTAATCTTACTCAGTCTGAATCCTGTTTTCCAAGTACAGTTACAATAAACTGTTTATCCCTGATGCTGCTGGATACCTGCTTTCGGTATCGCTTACACAAAGACTTTGGACATAGTTTAGGATTTCCTGAATAATGTCAGCTGAAGTTTGTGTCTATGGGCAAATAAGACAATATAACCATAGAGATTATAAAGAGAAGAAAAGAAGCAATAAAAAAGCCCCCCAAACTAATTAGTGCATAGCATAGTAAAGCCAGTTTAAGGTATTCATGTGTTCCTTTCCATTACATATCCTGAAAAATAAAAGGATTATTCCTCATTTCAGGACAGTGGAGTCATGCAAATCATTGTTAATATGCCTACTCAATTAGATACACATCCAGAACCACTGTGTACAATGCAAATACTGTATAGCCTAATAATATACAGCTGTTCGGGATTTTGCCCATCATCAGCGCAGTATATGGAAACCATGGCTTCTATGGAGTAGTTACATAGTTACATATGTTGAAAAAAAAACACAGAAGTCCATGTAGTTCAACCAATAAATAAATAAATAAAAATCATACAATCCCATATACACAATCGTATGCCCACAGTTGAAAAACCCCAGCAAAACATGATCCAATTTGCTACAGGGGAAAAAAATCTTTCCTGATCGCTCGAGAGGCAATCAAATATTCCCTGGATCAACTTTACCTATAAATATTAGTACACAGTTATATTATGTACAATTAGAAAAGAAACAAGGACTATTTTAAAGCAATCTACTGAGCTGGCCAGAACCAGCTCTTGAGGGAGTCTATTCCACATTTTCACAGCTCTGTGAAGAAAACTTTTCATATTTAGAGAAGAAATCTATTTTTTCTCTAGAGTGCCCTCTTGTCCACTGTGATAGCACCTAAAGTGAATTACTCAACACCAAGTTCACCATATGGACCCTTTATGTATTTGTACATGTTGATCACATCCCACCCCTCTCAAGAGAGAATAGATTCAGTTCATCTAATCTTTCCTCATAGCTGAGCTCCTCCATTACTCTGATCAGTTTGATTGCCCTTCTCTGCACTATGTACAGTTTCCAGATATGCTTTTTCTGAACTGGTGCCCAAAACTGAACTGCATATTCCAGATGAGGTCTTATAAATGATTTGTACAGGGGCAAAATGATCTCTCTCTCTGGAGTCCATACCTCTCTTAATACAAGAAAGTATTTTGCTCGCTTTGGAAACCACAGCTTGGCATTTCATGCTATTATTAAGCTTGTGATCTACCAAAACCCTCAAATCATTTTCCACTATTGATTCCCCAGTTTTACTCCCCTAGTATGTATGACATATGCATATTCTTAGCCCCCAAGTGCAAAACTTTACATTTATCAACATTATTAAACCTCATTTGCCACCTAGTTGCCAAATTAAACAGTGCATTGAGGGCAACTTGTAAGTTGGAGACATCCTGTAAGGATGTTATTCCACTGCATAGCTTGGTGTCATCTGCAGAGACTGAAATTATACTTTTAATCCCAGACCCTATATCATTTATAAAGATATAAAAAAGTAAGGGTCTCAACACTGAACCTTGGGGTACACCACTGATCATCTTAGACCATTCAGAATAAGAATCATTAACCACGACTCTCTGAAATCTGTCTTTTAGCCGGTTTCCTATCCATTTACAAACATATCTTTCCAAGCCTGTAGACTTTACATTACACATTAGAAGTGTGTGGGGAACTGTGTCAAATGCTTTTGCAAAATCCAAGTATACTGCCTCCACTGCCACCCCTCTGTCCAAGGGTTTACTTACCTCCTCATAAAACTAAATCAGATTTGTTTGACAACCTGTCTTTCATGAATCAATGATGTCTGTTGCTTAAAATATTTTTTTCTTTCCAGAAAGAACTCATCTACTGTATGTGATCTTTTATTAAACTCTCCATTATCTTCCAGACTGTAGAAGTTAAACAAACATGTCTATAGTTACCATACTTGGTAAAGATCCTTTTTCAAAAATCTTGCAGCGGCATGCTATTCCATCCGGTTTGCGTTTAGTTGGACCATCATTTATTTTTTTAACAGGACAATGACCCCAAACACTGTGCTGCGCCAGATGACCTGGCCTCCACAGTCACCGGACCTGAACCCAATCGAGATGGTTTGGGGTGAGCTGGACCGCAGAGTAAAGGCAAAAGGGCCAACAAGTGCTAAGTATCTCTGGGAATTCCTTCAAGACTGTTGGAAGACCATTTCAGGTGACTACCTCTTGAAGCTCATCAAGAGAATGCAAAGAGTGTGGCAAAGCAGTAATCAAAGCAAAAGATGGCTACTTTAAAGAACCTAGAATATGACATATGTATATTAAGTTGTTTCACACTTTTTTGTTATGTATATATTTTGTTTCTGATTCCACATGTGTAAAGCGAGTAATTTAATTCATAGTTTTGATGCCTTCAATGTGAATCTACAATTTTCATAGTCATGGAATTAAAGAAAACTCTTTGAATAAGAAGGTGTGTCCAAACCTTTGGTCTGTACTGTATATATATATATATATATATATACATATATATTTGATTGTATGTAATATGAAATGACTAACTATGTCTTGTTTGTATATATACACACCAGAAGTTTTGTGATTGAAATATGGAGAATTAAGCCTTAAAGAAGCAACACTGCCCGCAATACAAATTGGCAGATCCAGCACAAGTCATGTTATATCATATCTGTTACTTTTGTGATGTGTTCTCTACATATATTTGGGCTTTAGGTGCCATTCTTTCCTTTTTGGTTTATGAACACTAGATGTATCAATCAATACACTTTTTTATCTTTATAATTATGATTGGTGTACATTTAAGTTTTATCTCAACCATGGGGACTACCATTTAAAAGCCCATCTCCTACAATACCTTTCATTTTCTTAATTATGTCAGGGTGGAGTCCCCTAGGTGTGGGATGTGTGGGACATGGGTTTTCCTCTCTATTAGGCCCTAACAAACTTTTATCCATTGGCAAATACTTTTCAATATTGATTAGGAAATGATAGTATGGGCTTCAATTGATAGATTTTGTTTGACAAGTAACATAGGCAATAAAATGCATGGTCATAGCCGATGCAAATTTCTTTCCAGTAACCATGACTAGAACAACCCCACTCAGTGTCTCTCAAGTGTCAGGTACTGTCTGTGTTGATGGGGAATCGTGCAATAGTGATAGCAGCCTCTAGCAATAATCACACGTAAAATCTAGCAGGCTGGGTGTACCCAAGTTGATAAATCGATCAACTTGGTACATTCAACCTGTTCATTGACTGTTCAAACAGTCTATGGCTGGCATAAGAGGGCCCTGGTCTAATAAGTGGACCTGGCATTTTGCTGAATTATAGATGACATGGCGTTTGAATTCAGGATGATTTATACTAATGACCGGTAAGTAAAAATGCTTCATTAATTTACATTTTATATTAATCTCATGTATCCCTACTTACATATTATCAGTACTGACTTTACTGATAATTGTACATCTTATTAAAATTACTGACGTGAATTAATATTGCAAATATATGCAAATTGTATTCATTTGCAAATGCAAGACTTTTGCTTTGGAGCTATATTTCTTAGTAATTGCTGTTTTAGATGGAGACTTGTAAAACTTCAGAGACCAAAATCATTTTAAGCAATCTTCCAAATTATTATGTGATGCAAATGCACCCTGAATGCAAGACAATGAATCTATCAAGTTGTTTGTAAGCATTATATAAAAATTCAGTAAAAAACATTAATGCAGAGTTAAAAGATAATTATAATGACTCGTTATAGTGTAATGGTCATAGTGTAATGGTAAAGCTACTGTGAGGAATTAGCTCGATAGCGGGTGTGTGTGACCCCCTGGATGGGTTCACTACATGCTGAACTGTACAAAAAGGCAGTTGAGGATGGTTGAAAACAAATGATATGGTTTATTTTTCCATATTGCTGGATACAAGTGCAAGCATCAAAACAGCATAAACAAAACAAAACATAAAATAAACCCTTGCCACTTGGGGCCTCTACCTTCCTAACACAGGAACCTACCTATGGAGTCTGGCACAGCCTACTGCTGGGCAGACACTGCTGGTCATACAGCAGAAAACAAAAAAAGTCTCTTTGATATTTATCACACAGAAATATCAACAAGCACCTCACCTCTTCAGAAGTCACTGCTCTCCTTCACTCAAAGGCCTCATAAAGCAGCCATCAGTAGCCATCCTTTGGATGTCTTTATAGAGGCCTTTATTACCTCATTCTGAACAGCTGAAGTTTTCCAACGCCCTAAACCTTTCTTGCTATTTTCTGCAGCCGACGCCTAATAGTAATTGGTGTATTGTCTAAACAAGGCAGAAATGTATCTCCCGTCTGTGACAACACACACAGATTTACCTGACTTCCTGTCACACTACATTTAAAATATTTTATTGAGAAACAAATGTTGAATTATTTTATTCAATTTATTTAAAACAAATCATAAACTCTTGCATGCTTATAGCCTAACTATCTCCATATCTCCTCACACACATTTTATGCAATGATACCCTGGGATTGCTCACAGCCTGGAGCATCAGGAGGAGGAGGAGGAAACCTTGAGATGTATGGTAAGTAATACAGCCTCTTCCTCTACCCCATAAGTTGACAAGCATTTACTCTTGCATCCTCAAGTTGGGTTTTAATAACACAACACAATTCTATATAATTTGTTATACTGTATGGCACCAATATGAGAAATAGGGGATACCCTTGTCACCAAGACAGGAAGGCACAGACATCAGTAAAACACTGGTGGAAGTTCTAGCATTGACTATACTAAAAAATACGTGTTTTAGTTTTGGTCTTCATTGGAGACAGAAAGAGGTAAAATCTCTTATAGGGGCACAGTAAAAATACCCTGCTATATATAAAATCGGGTACAATCCACTGATCCCCGCTGATCAGACATATAACAGGTCCGTCTCCGCTCACTGTGCTCACTGTGCTGAGACAGACCTGTCAGGGTCTTGCTCCCTTCTATGGGGAGATCAAATGAAAATGTCTGTTTTCATCTGATCCCATCGGATCCCCCAGATGGTTGGAAAAAATAAAGCAGGAGCAGGGATGGATCGGGGGTGCGGGGGCAGTATAGGGACTATCTGATCGGTGGTGGAAACACATCTAGGTTCCCCCCAAGCCCCCAGCAGCACCTGAAACCGAAGAGGAGGGGTGCTGGCCAATGATATTGGCTGCGGGGGTCTGGTTTTGGGGGGGTCGGATCAGGTGTGGGGGAGGTAAATCAGTGCTGGGGGGAAGAAGGGGGTTAAGGGGATAGGAAATGAGAGTAGGGGAGAAGTTTAGGTGGAACAGATCGGCAGGGAGGAGAAGCAGGGGGCTGGGAAGTGGTGGCATGGGTGGAGGGGTAGTCACATTAGGGGTTAATAACTCTAATCAGCGGGTTGTAATCTACTGATCAGAGTTATAGAATTGTTCAGCAGCGTTTGCTGAACAAATCTGATATAAGCTTATGGTCATTGAAGTGACTGTAAGTTTATAGGAGAGGAGGAAATGAGGTCTGTACATTGTACTGACTTGCAGGCACTTCTGTAGGTCTATACAGCTTAGGGACTTGGCAATGAAAGGGTTAAGGCGTTGAACATAAATATCGAGTACAAATTTTGAGAACTGCAACCATATCTAATGTAATTGGACAACATTAATATAATCAAATATGTAGCATTACCCCCGGAGGAGCTGCTGGTTGTTTGGGTGGCACATTTACCTCATGGCTCCCACAAATTCCTAGGGGTGAATGATGCGTATTGCATTAGGTAGAAGTAAAGGAATGTCCGCAACAGGTGTTATTTTGCTGCCTGTGCTCTTTGTTACCCAGCCGGGTAAAAACAATAAACTTGTGGTGAGGAAAATAAAGTTGAAGAAGAGAGAACAGCAGATTCAGGCTGTGCTACTCCTGCCTGAGTGGGTTCACGCGCCCGGACAGGCCTCTCCCACCGACCCGGCAGCCGGAGTATCACTCGGACAATTGTAGGAAAAGTCTCTGCCACAGACCCTCCTTGGTGAGCTCAGAAAGATAACTCTGCCACAGGTCCTCTCTGGATTGTAATCACAGAGATATCCCTCCTATTGAATTACTGAATTACACCTGGATCTTCTTCAACTTGACGTCCAGGTACCGACTGACAGGTGATCAATCCCTCAGTGTCCGGCTACCTTGATTCCTGGTGGTTTGTCGAGGCCCTATTGGATCACCAGTCTCTCAATGGCACTCCTCAGACAGACTCTCCATCCTCAAAGGTGGGAACCCAGTCACTCACTGGGTCCCCGTCGCTGCTCAAATTCTCCGGGCCAACATCGTCCCAGAACCAGGAACACCACATGGCGGGCAGGCCCCCAGCCAGGTAGGCCATAACTCTGGGGCGCCGTTATGTGGTCACCCTAAAGGTGGGTGCCACACTCAAAGAAGAAGACCCAGAACCAATGACATCTGCCTCATAAATACCCCTCCCCAGCATGCACAGCGAGGTCAAACCCTCCTGATTGGCTGCTAAGAAAGAGCACCCAAACCTCGACTCCACTGCTGCCACCTGCAGCACTGGGGTTGGAAGAACACCCCAGCGCAACAGAATAGCCCACAGCGCAGCCCAGCTGAGACAGAGACCCTGTTTTTCACTTAACAATCTGGATCAGAGTTTAACTACATTCTGATCTACCCTTAAATTTAACTAGCACCGGTACCATAAAGTACACAGGCGCTGACAATAAAATTGTTATTTTTTTTTTTTGAGAATCAATGCCTGAAGTCTGGAACCCATGGACATTACAAGAAGACTGGGTTCCACCTTTCTGATGCTTTGTCAGCTGTCTTCATTTGTTCTTTGTTTGTGGGTCTTTCTGTCTTTAGTTTTGCCATCAACAACTGCAATGCTCAATGGGGTTAAACATTGAGCCTCGAACTGGACACATACTATATGCATCCCTACTTGTTATTATGTAAAGAATGGCTAAATATTAGCTTTTTAGTGTGTCAGTAAACAATCTGTCAATAAATAGCCAGCCATTTCTCATTTGATTGGGTATTAAACAGGAAATGACAGGTCACTTTAATCTTTGTTGAAAAATGTCATGCCATTTCACTGTCACAAAAATTATATTTTTTCCTTTTCATTTCCAAGACAAAAAAAAAAAAGTAAAACAAAATAAGACCTTCACTGGTTTCATAAAAATCAATAAAAAACAAAACTCTCTACAAAGCAATAACTGCTAAACATATTCACCTTCAACTGCTTCTCTTAAAATTGTTTAATATTTTTGCTCAGTAATAAGACCTCAGTCACATATACTGGAGTAAAAATATGCTTTCACCCTCACCTATATGAAAATCATGCATCTTAGACCTCAACCAAATGTCATCTGAGATTTTCAGAGTATGATTACTATAGAAAATAGTGCCAGGACTACCAAAACCCTGCTGTATATGTCAGGATCCTCCACTATTTAAAAGCTTGTTGAACATGCTGCAGCAATTAACCATACATCCTTGCATTACCTTTAAACAAAAGGAGGTAAGTATGACATGTTTGTTATTTAAAAAAAAAAAAGAAGAAGATCCTATAGGGCCAGATTCAGGTAGAGTTAGGCTGGAGTATCAGTGATACTCCAGCCTAACTCTCACTTTGAGCCGGCGTTTCTGTTTTCTCTAGTCAAAAAACAAGAAACGCCGGGTTGGAGTTCCTATACGAGCGGCGTAATTGTATTTCACCGTCGTATCGTAACTTCAATTTTAAAAATGGCGTGTGGGGCGTTCCCGCTGATTAACGCCGAGAATATGTTAATCAGCGGGAATGGGAAATTCACGATCGTATTCGGGCGCGACGCAGTGACTTTCCGACGTTTCCGTAAGAGATACGCGGCACAAAGATAAAGCAGCCCCCTAGTGGAGTATCCTATGTTAAGTATGGCCGTCGTCATCCCGTCGAAAAAAAAAATTTGAGTCGTTTGCGTAAAACGTCCGTGAATGGGGATTGACATCATTGACGTTCACTGACAGAATTTGGAGCATGCGCACTGACAGTAGACGCATGCGCAGTACGTTCGCCGCGGGATCGCGCCTAGTTATAATAATACACGCCCCCTACCCACCCAATTTGAATTCTGCCGGCTCATTTTCGCTACGCCGCCACAACTTTAGGAGCAAGTGCTTTGTGAATAACAGTACTTGCTCCTAAAGTTTCGGCGGAGTAACGTAAATGAGAAACATTACTCCAAATTAAAGATTCGCCCATCTACCTGAATCTGGCCCATAGTAGCACTTTAATACTCAACTTAAGTCCATTTTGTAATATATTTGCATACATTGTTTTTCATTTTTTATTTGACCTACACCTTGAGTCTAATGCCTCATTCACATGGGTGTACCTATTGTACAACCCGTACAAATGTCTGCCTGTGCATCCATGTGCAGACAGTCTCATTCATATCTACTGGGATTCAGGGGCTGCATGGACAGAGCCACTGTTCTCAATTTGACAGCTGCATGGCTAAAGATGTATGTCCCTGAATACACACTCTCTGCAATCAGACACACACACCCACGTGGCTGTTAAATTGGGACCAGCAGCTGTGTACATAAAGCCACTGCATCCCAATAATCATTAATCACCAGGCACTTTCAACTCCTTCCTGCCCAGGCCAATTTTCATCTTTCAGCACTGTAACATTTTGGAGGACAATTGTGCAGTCATGCAGTGTAGCCAAATTACATTTTGATATTTTTTTTCACACAAATAGAGCATTTTTTTGGTGGTATTTGATCACCTCTGCAGTTTTTATTTTTGCTCTATAAATAAAAAGAACGGCAATTTTGAAAAAAACACAATGGGCCAGATTCAGGTAGATGGCATCTTTAATCTGGAGTAACGTTTCTAATTTACGTTACTCTGGCGAAATTTTAGGAGCAAGTGCTGTTATTCATGAAGCACTTGCTCCTAAAGTTGCGGCATTGTATCGAAAATAAGCCGGTGGAATTCAAATTGGGCGGGGACGGGGTGTGTATTATTTAAACTAAGCGCGATCCCGCGGCGAACGTACTGCGCATGCGTCGACTGTCAATGCATCCAAGTGCGCATGCTCCAAATTCTGTCAGTGAACGTCAAAGACGTCAAATCCCCATTCATGGACGTTTTACGCAAGCGACGCAAATATTTTTTTTTTCGACGCGATGACGACGGCTATACTTAACATAGGATACTCCACCTAGGGGGCATGTATTTATTTACGCCGCGTATCTCTTACGGAAACGTCGGAAAGTCACTGCGTCACGCCCGAATACGATCGTGAATTGCCGATTCCCGCTGATTAACATATTTTTTCGGCGTTAATCAGCGGGAACGCCCCCAGCGCCATTTTTAAATTAAAGTTGCGATGCGATGGCGAAATTAATTACGCCGCTCGCATCGGAACTCCAACCCGGCGTTTCTTGTTTTCTGGTTACAGAAAACAAAAACGCCGGCTTAAAGTGACAGTTAGGCTGGAGTATCACTGATACTCCAGCCTAACTCTACCTGAATCTGGCCCAATATTTTTTTCTTTTTGCTATAATAAATATCCCCAATTTTTACCTCAGTTTAGACCGATATGTATTCTTGGTAACAAATTGCAATAAGCGTATATTGACTGGTTTGCACAAAAGTTGTGCAGGGTACTGGGGTATTGCAGAGTACTGGGGTATTGCAGAGTATTGTGCAGGGTACTGGGGTATTGCAGGGTATTGGTGTATTGCAGAGTACTGGGGTATTGCAGAGTATTGTGCAGGGTACTGGGGTATTGCAGAGTACTGGGGTATTGCAGAGTACTGGGGCAGGGATGGCTGAGCTGGGATGGATGGATCTGTGACTGCATTTGTCACAGATCCAGCCACAGCGCTGCTGCTGCCACCCGCTCCCCCCTCTCCTCTCACACTGTACCGAACGGTACAGAGAGGAGAGGGAGGAACCGGCGTCATCAAATGACGCCGGTTTGTTTACAAGTGATCGCGCCGTCATTTGACGGCGCAATCACATGGTAGACGGCCGCTATCAGCGGCAATTTACCGTGATCCTAGACCCGGCGAGCACGGACACTTCCGCGAGCGCGTCCCAGGGGACGCGCAATCGCGGAAGTGCAGGACGATGTCCCAGGGACTTCGTCCCAAAATAACTCCACCGCGCCGTAGCAGTAAAATGCCTATGGCGTGGTGGGAAAGTGGTTAATAATAGCATGCAATGTCAAGCTGTGGTTTCCAAAGTCCGTTCCTCTGGATAAACTGTGGGTATAGGATCGTGCATATGAGATTGTATGGTTTTGTTATTGGTTGAACTAGATGGACTTGTGTCTTTTTTCAACCTGACTAATTATGTACTTATATAATAAAAAAAATAAAAATAGATGACATACACCGCAGTTTTTTTTTTTGCATTTAACAAATATATCAAAACACCTTTAATTGTATATATATACCAGACTAAAAGAGAGCAAAAAGTAGATGCTTGTTGTTAAAATTTGCACACTTCAATTTCTGTTAAAAATTGAAGGACCAAGATGGCACTATAGTCAAGCTGAGCTTATAACATTGTTAAGCCTTTAAGTAGTATGGCCAAAGCTCATGCAGCAATACTTCTCCTGTGGGTCACAGGTGTCACAGATGTCACAGAGCTGGTTCAGGCTATGCAAGGATATGAGCAATAAAATTGTGATCCACCCAGATGTTTAACTGACAGCCAACCCAGCTGGCTCAGTGCACTGCTGAGAGCCTGAGCCAGCCACTCTTGCCCCCCCCCACCCCAGAGGACTGTAGTGACAGACCAGACTGACAGTCACCACTCTGTACTAAGCATGCTGAGAGATCAGCAGTCTTTGATCACTTAGTTCTCAGTGTGGAGCTGGAGGGGGACAGCTGTAGCTCTTATCTGTGTTACAGCCATCTGAGGGAGTATGTATGTTTGTGTCTTTAGTATAGTATAATCTAAACTGTATTGTAGGATCTCAATGATACAATTATAGCTATGGAAGAGTTTTCATCCCAACCTCATACTTTCTGTTTCCATTAGGTCTCGTGCCCTGTACACACGATCGGAATTTCCACTGGAATAAAATCCGATGGAATTTTTCGTTGGAATTCCGTTAAAGCTGTCTTGCATACACACTGTCAGACCAAATTCCAATCGTCCAAAATGCGGTGACGTAAAACACTACGACGAACCGAGAAAAATGAAGTTTGACTTGATTCTGAGCATGCATGGTTATTTCTTTGTCCGAGTTCCACATATGACGATCGAAATTTCCGATAAAACATATTTTATTTCTAAACTCCGATAGAAAAAAGTATGATGGGGCCCACACACGGTCGGAATATCTGATAAAAAAAATTCCATCTGACTTGTATTTAAATCAAGCTATGGATTGGTTAAATGTTAAAACGAAGGCCTGTATGAATGAATGAATGAATGAATGAAAACTTGTATAGCGCGGCACATGCGAACTGAATCGCCTCTGGGCGCTTGTTGTTCCTGTCTCCTTTGATATCAAAAGAGAAAAGTCTTGACCTTTTTCCTAAATGCTAGGTGGTTCTCCTCCAACCGAATGCTGGTTGGTAAAGCGTTCCATAGTCTGGGACCTTGGATCGCGAATCTTCTTTCTCCTTTGGACTTGAAGTTGGCTTTCGGAACCTGGAGCAGGTTCCGATTCGAGGATCGCAAAACGCGATTGGGATTATGCGTTTTTATTATTTCGCATAAATAAAGGGGGGCATTCCCATGGACACATCTATGCGTAAGACAGAGAGCTTTAAAAGTAATTCTGTCTTTGACTGGCAGCCAACGAAGGGCTCTCAGTGATGGTGAGATGGATTCCCAGGGTTTTTTCCCAGTCACAAGTCTGGCGGCCGTATTCTGAATGACTTGCAGACGAGCGATTTGGTACTTGGGGAGGCCGAGGTAAAGGGCATTTGCATAATCCAGCCTGGAGTTTACAATTGCTCCCACCACGACCGCTAAATCATCTTTAGGGATGAACGGGGTGAGTCTGCGTAGTAGGCGCAGTAGATGGTGAGATCCGCTGACTACTGACCCTATTTGTGCGTCCATTGTCATAAAGGAGTCAAAAATGACCCCTAGGCTTTTGACTTTGGCGCTAGGGGTGATGAGCTTGCCCAAAATAGGCGGGGGGGTCCACGCTGTTGAAAGTTGATTCCTGCGCTTGGCGTGAAACAGGAGAAGTTCTGTTTTCGCTCCATTGAGTTTAAGATAACTCTTTGTCATCCAGTCCTCTATCAAAGAGAGACATGTCTCTAGATTGAGGTGGTGATCCTGTCTGTTGCAGATGCGGAAATACAGTTGCGTGTCATCTGCATATGAGTGGTAGAGCAGTTTTTGGCTGCTGATAATCTCAAAGAGAGGACGAAGATATATGTTAAACAGCACTGGTGACAGAGGCGATCCTTGAGGGACTCCGCATGTTACTGTGCGTTTTTCAGACGTAAAAGGTCCTAACTTCACTGTTTGCGATCGGTTTTCCAGAAAAGAGGAGAACCAAGATAAATCGCCTTCTGCGACTCTGGCTACTTCAGCAAGCCGAGTCAGTAACAGATTGTGGTCTACAGTGTCGAAAATGGCACTTAGGTCCAACAGAACTAGAAGACAAGATTCTCCTTCGTCTGCGGCCTTGAGAACATCGTCCCATACTTTCAGCAATGCTGTTTCCGTCCCGTGTCCGGGACGGAACCCTGATTGCAATGGGTCAAGTAGCTTGTAGGTATCTAGATGCTGTTGCAGCTGTTGTACCACTACTTTTTCCATTATCTTTGAGAGTACGTTGAGGCTTGTTATGGGATGGCGGTGGAGTGGGTCCTTGGGGTCCAGGGAGGGTTTCTTCATGATGGGTTGGATTATACCCTCTTTCAACTGTGAGGGCACTATGCCCTCCAAGAAAGACAGGTTAATAAGCTGCGTGATGGGAGGAGCCAGGATGTAGGTGCATTCCTTCAGCAGTTTTGTGGGGATAATGTCATTTGGCGCTGTGCCATTATGCAAAGCGCCAATGACATTCTTAGTGGTCTCGATGGAGATGGGTTCCAGGGTAAACTTACCTGATATAGGAGAATTACTATGGGCGCTGTGTGAGAGGCTGCAGGGGGGGCTGAGGGGAGAATTGCTTTGCTGAATGCTTTCACGGATTACCTCGATTTTATTAATGAAGTAATCCGATAGTTCATTGCACAATTCTTGTGTGTCCGAACTGGGGGCTTCAATGCATCCTGGTTTCATGGTCTGGGTGACCATCTTGAAGAGTTCGCGGGGGCGGTTTTGGGCGCCGTTGATAGCCTCCGAAAAATAATTTTTCTTGGCTTGGAAAATTCCTTTGTGGTATTTTCTTGTCGCCGCCTTATGTATGAAACCGTAGTTTTGTTTTTTTTGCTAGAGCAAGTTTGTGCATAAGTGTTGTCATTAGGAAATTGGTACGGAACAAAAAGACATACGCATACATTACAGATTTTCTAAAACTAACAACTTTTCATATTTTCATAAATACCTTAATTTTTTTAAATTTAAGGTACTAAGTTTTACTAAGGTATTAAGTTTTAAGCATTATTTTGCTAATGCAGTAGAAGTAAAAACCAAGTACAGATGTGAGGTGGGCAATCTAGAAAAAAATAACTTAATAAGACTGCTTAACACCACTTTTTCATTACATAAATAGTTATACTCTGAACATCTGACTAAATATCTGACGCATGTAGTATGCATTTGGATTGAAGGCATTTTGAATTACCTCTTCACAAGACTAATGCCGCGTACACACGGTCGTTTTTTGCGATGAAAAAAAACGACGTTTTTTAAAACATCATTTAAATTGATTGTGTGTGGGCAAAACGTCGTTTTTTGTCTTAAAAAAAACGACCAAAAAAAATTCCAACATGCTTGAATTTTTTGTGTCGTTTTTCAAAACATAGTTTTTTGTGTCATAAAAAGTGATGGTGTGTGGGCAAAACGACGTTGAAAACAAAGTTTTTAAACCCGCGCATGCTCAGAAGCAAGTTATGAGACGGAGCTTCAATGGAAAAGAGTGCCGTCGAACGTGGTGTACGTCACCACGCTTTGCTAGAGCTTTGTAGAAAAACGATGGTGTGTACGCAACGTCGTTTTGGAAAATGAAGTTTGAAAAACATTGTTTTTTTTCATGATTGAAAACGTCGTTTTTTTTCATCGCAAAAAGTGATCGTGTGTACGCGGCATGAGAATGTTATAATGTTATATACACACAACATATTAGAAATGCAATTCACTTTGGCAAACACAAACTGAACTGAGTTGTTTGTTGCGCCACACTGTAGTCCCATCCCTTGTTTTTTGTATAGAATTTATTATAGATATGCATAGAGCCCATTTACTGCACATTATGCATCAATCTACATCTCTGAAAAAATAAATTGATATCCATGTTTCTAGAACCTAAGCTCACCTACTAGCTGATTAAGATTCCTTGATACTTTATTTGAATACTTATTTGTTCAAATGTTTATTTAAAATCAAAAATGCTTTTTGGTCTGCTGTGGCTTTGAGAACACACCGTAAGAAAAAAATTGAAGATAAAGTAAATAAATAAAGATTTGATCCACCAATCTTATGATTCCTCCGAAAAATTCCATAACAAATGGGCATGTTGGTCGCAATTTACGAAGTCTAGGGAATTTAGAGTTTTGATGGACAATTAATGTTATTTTGAACTGATCCACCTTTTTTTTTTTTTTATTCCATCTCTTATACAGCTTTGGTGACTAAATGTATTTTATTTTATATACTGGGATGTCTCTTTCTTACTCATTACTGTTCTTATCTTTTATATGAGTATTTACTATACCCTCCCTCTATTTCCCAATCCACATGTTTCTCTTTTATCACATTTCACTCTGTTTACTGTGTATGTAACTGTCATAATTATACCTCTCCCCTTTTTAGGGCTTGAATAATCTCTCAATGTACAATATAGCTTTATGTATAAAAACAATTATACAAGTTATTACATTAATATGTGATTATATGTTTTAAAAACAAATAAAAATATTTAAACAAAAAAAAAAATACATAAAAAAAATTAAAGATACATAAATGGAAACAAAATGACGTTCTCGTAATCAATGTGCAGTCAACATCCAGCACTTTATAACTTTATTGTATTTACCTTAAAGCTAGAATTGTCTACAATACAAACGAATGTTTAAGAATATAAAAGCTTCAAGCTATATGAACATTAATGCTAAATTGGTATTAAATAACATTTTCTACAAATGCAGCTGCTGTCAGAATTCGAGTACCGGTATATGGAAAGAAGCATGAAGGTAAGGCAAAAACAAAAAAAAACAAGATGAAAGTCTGAATTATTTCTGTCTAGAGAAGACTAATTAAATAATGGTGCACTCACTTTGACTTGACCCACAAAAGCATTCACTTCTTCCTCTTGGACAGAGAGATTTCTAGGCAAGTAAAGATCAAAGACTGGGTTGTTGTCATTGACATCCGTCACCAGCACATTAACAGTTGCAGTTGATGTCTGAAAGAAATTTATGTTAGTTTTAGTGCTTGCAGTACATATTTCACACAGCTTAAAATGGATTGCTGAGATGCACTTTGTGTACAGTTTTTATTTTGAGTAAAGTGCACTTTATTTGCTATCACATCAGTGCTTGAAGCCTCTCTTGCAATAAAGTACCTTAAAAGCTGTCAGACATGATACAATCCTAATACAGTAGTTGTGCAATCGACAAAGCACATGTGTATTGACTCTTGAAGCTGAAATAAGCATGGTGGGGGCAACCATCATTTTCAACAATGTCCACTAGACATGTGCATACTGAAATATTTTGTTTTGTCTGAAAAAAACATTTATTTAGTTACTCCCGAAATTCATTTTTATTTATTTTATTTCATTAAAAAATGCATCCAAATTAAGGTTGAATCTGTCAATTGAAGGTTTATGGTGTCTGTCGAATGTTCCAAGATAAGTTGATGAAGCAGCTAAACTGTACAATGCTGTAATCGTACATTTCCAGTCCATACTGACCCTTCAGGTCTGGTATGGATTTTAAGTGGAACCCTGCTTATCTGAGCATGCAACCTGGCAAGCCACAGGAAAAGAGGGGGGATGAGAGAGTGCCCCCTTTCTGAACCGTACCAGGCCACATGCCCTCAACATGGGGGATAGGCGCTTTGGGGCAGGGGGCTCTGCGCCCCCCCACCCAAAAGCACCTTGCCCCCATGTTGATGGGGACAAGGGCCTCATACCCACAACCCTTGCCCGGTGGTTGTGGGGGTCTGCCGATGGAGGGCTTATCGTAATCTGATCCTGCCCCCATATGTGAATTGGTAATGGGTACATTGTACCCCTACTATTTCCCAGAAAATAGTGTAAAAAATTGTAAAAAAAAACATGAGACACTTCAGGACAAGTCCTTTATTAAAAAATAAAAAAATAAAAATGTCCAGTAAAGTCCATTCATCTTCTATTTCACCGCCTGAGACAAAAAGAAAACAAATGCAACAGTTCTGCCTCCATGGGAGGCTCCCACTGACTGACGCTTCTCTTGGTTTCCCGTGGCATCAGAGGGGCCGGGGTCACCTGGTTTCATCACTGTGTGGCCCCGCCTTCAGCTATATAACAGCAAGAGAAGCTCCAGTTGGCAGGAGCCTCCCATGGAGGAGAAGCTGTTACAGCTTTTTTTCTCTATTTTACAGGCAGTGGAATAGAAGATGAATGGACATCACTGGACATTTTTTCTTTTAATAAAGGACTTGTCCTGTAGTGTCTCCTGTCTTTTTTAGTACTTTTTACACTTTTTTTGTGAAATGGTACCCATTACCAATTCACATGAGGGGGGTCGGGATCTGGGGGTCCCCTTGTTTAAGGGGGTTTCCAGATTCCGATAAGCCCTCCGCTCCGCAGTCCCCCACAACCACCAGGCAACCACCAGGCAAGGGTTGTGGGGATGAGGCCCTTGACCCCATCAACATGGGGACAAGGTGCTTTGGGGTGGGGGGCACAGAGCCTCCCCCTGCCCCAAAGAACCTATCCCCCACACGTTGAGGGCATGTGGCCTGTTATGGTTTAGGAGGGGGGCGCTCTCTTGTACCTCCTCTTTTCCTGCGGTCTGCCAGGTTGCATGCTCGGATAAAGGTCTGGTATGGATTTTGGGGGGACCCTACGCCATTTTCTTTTAATTTTGGCACAGGGTTCACCTTAATATTCATACTAAACCCAAAGGGCCTGGTAATGGACTGGTGGGGGGGACCCTTGCATTTTTTTCAATGAGTTTTATCTGTATTGCTGAGACCCAACAATTCATTACAGCCACAATCAGTTTTAAATTACTTTTTTGTGCTTTAGAAATGTCATTTTGCTGTGGGACTGTTCTAAACATGGGATACATGTGCCACTTTACAGGCACACTATAGATACCCCCAGGCACGATAATTAAAGAAATATTTCATTTTTATTGTTTCACTTTAAGCATTATTAAAATGACTGCTCCCAAAAAAATTCAATTTTTAAATCTTTTTTTTTGCATTGATACATGTCCCCTGGGGCAGGACCCAGGCCCCAAAATGCGGCATTCGAATTTGCCACAAACACTGGATAATGTATGCTATTCAGCAAACAGGTGAACTTAAGTTTGACTCGAACATCGGGTCATCCCTACTGTACAAGCTGTTATGGAATCACTATATTTTCTTTCTGTGACCCCCCAACAGGGACACCACACATTGGCAGTGTATACTTAGCTCACGGGAAACCCCAGTTGCATCAGAGGGGGGCAGGGTCACCCATGACTCCACGGGAAACCACTGGAAACCCCAGTTGTGTCAGAGGGGGTTGGGGTCACCCATCCACGTCACGGGTGGCCCCACCTTTGGTTATTTAAGAGCTGTCAGATGAGTAACGCGTCATTTGGCCAGGCGCCTCCTGGCAAGGGTTGTGGGGATGAGGCCCTTGTCGCCATCAACATGGGAACATTCTCCCCATGTTGAGGGCATGTGGTCTGGTACGGTTCAGGAGGGGGGCACACTCCCCCCTTTTTTCCTGTGGCCTGCCAGGTTGCGTGCTAGGATAAGGGTCTGGTATGGATTTTTGGTGGGAACCCCACGCCATTATTTGTTTTATTTAGGCACAAGGTTCCCCTTAATATCCATACCAGACCTGAAGGGCCTGGTAATGGAATTTCGGGGACTCCATTTTTTTTTCAGTTAGGGTCTCCCATTAATATTCATACTAGACCCAAAGGGCCTGGTAATGGACTGGGTGGGGGGGGGGGGGGCATGTCGTTTATTTCAATTCATCTGTATTGCCAGGACCCGACAGTTCATTATATCCGCAAGTAGTTTTAAATTACTTTTTCCCTTCAGAAATGTAATTTTGTGCGGGGACTTTTCTAAGCATGGGAAACATGCGCTACAGGTATACTATAGACACCCCCAGGAACGAAATATAAAGGAATATTTCACGTTTATTGTTTCACTTTAAGCATTATTAACCGCTTATATATATATGTACGTCCACAGAATGGCACGTACAGGCAGATGGGTGTACATGTACGTCCCTGCCTTCTTGCGGGTCGGGGGTCCGATCGCGACCCCCCCTGCTACATGCGGCAGGCGTCTTACCTGCGGGATCAATCCGGGATGAGGGGGCGGCTGCTAGTCTCTGTCCGCCCCCTCGTGATCGCTCCCAGCCAATCCCCTAAGCCTCCGCGTGTGACTTTCTCTGCCTGTATAATGTAAACACAGGCAGAGGAAGTGATGTCAGCTCTCCTCTCGGTGGTATTTTCAATCTGACGAGATGAGAGAAGACATCACAGTAAGTTGCACCAACACTACACTGAAACCACACACATAGGCACATTTAACCCCTTCCGATCACCCCCCAGCCCCCTGTCACAGTGTCACTGATTGCAGTGATCATATATTTACTGATCACTGCAATTGGTGTCAGTGTGACAGTTAGTGTGACAGGCAGTTAGTGTTAGGTCCAGGGTAGCCCTGTACCCCCCCTAATACAGTTTTAACCCATTGATCACTGCCCTAGTTAACCCTTTCACCCCCTATTGCCAGCGTCACTAAGCAATCATTTTCTGATCGCTGTATTAGTGTCGCTGTTGCCGCTAGGTAGCTAATTTTTTTTATTGCGATTTTTTTTTAATAAAGACATGTGGCTGAATACATTTTGTCCTAAATGTTTGACTAAAATTTAGTTTATTCGATTTTTCTTATAACAAAAATTAAAAAATATTGATTTTTTTTCAAAAATGTTGCTCTATTTTTGTTTATAGCGCAAAAAATTAAAATCGCAGAGGCAATCAAATACCATCAAAAGAAAGCTCTATTTGTGGGAAGAAAGGACGTGAATTTTGTTTGGGAGCCAGGTCGCAGGACTGCGCAAATGTCTGTTAAAGCGATGCAGTGCCGAATTGTAAAAACGCCTCTGGGCATTTATAAGCATATTGGTCCGGGGCTTAAATGGTTAAAATCACTGCTCCCAAAAAAATGTCCATTTAAAAAAAAAAAAAAAAAAAACTTTTTATGACAATAACTTGCATTTTAACCTTTAAAATGAGCAGTTTTGATTTTTCATGTCCGTGTCCCATAGACTTTAATGGTGTTTGCATGTTCAAATGAATTGTTTGCATGTTTGCATGTTCTGCTGAGAACCAACTGGGGGGGTGTCCGGCTCATCCCTACTCTGCACTATGCAATCACTGTGACCAATCATAGCAATCACAACTGTAAACAATGCCTGTGATCACATTGGTGAATGCAAACTGATGAGCACAGGCAGATAGTACAGAGAGTAGTTCCCTAACCTGTAATTGTTGTGGCCAATCACAGCAATCACAAACGTAAACACTGAATGTAATGAACAGTCTGTCATACACACAAAGCCATTGTGGGAGAAAGAGGAGAGGTGGCTGCCATCCCAGTTAGCACTCCAGTGTTCAAATCACAGTGTCCCTACCTGATCATGGTGATCACAGTGCCCCTACCTGATCACATTAACCCTATCTGATGATAGAGCCCCTGCCTGAGCTAGCCAGTGTCAGATTACAGACAGTACCTGATCACAAACTGTGCCTGATTTTAGACAGCACCAGATTACAATAGAATCAAGATTACAGCCAGCACCGGAACAGCCAGCACAAAGTTGCAGCCCGCAATAGATTATAGCCAGCATCTGATTACAGACAATGCCAAAGTTTCCAGTTTTCTGATCACAGTCAATGCCAATAATTCCAGTTTGCTGATATCTATCATGCTAGTGTTTTCAGTGCTACTGATCACAGCGAGGTCTAGTGTTTATCCTTTTGCAACCTTTTATACCAGCAGGAGACTTTCTGGAGATATTTAAATACTCTTACCCCTGGGGGATTAAATGAAGACATTGAGATGTACACCATATTGTAATATTCACTTTATAACATTCCAATTCTCATCATATATCCCAAAAAATATTTCAGCCAACCTTTATGGTCCTATACCTCTTGAATATTGTATGATTCAGATCCTTGCCTTGGGGGTGGTGGTTTAAAGTTAGTAAGTAATTATAGGTACCAAACCTTGGTATATATCTTGTATGACATGCTGTATTCTTCTTTAATAATTACTGTCACATCCAGGTTGATATGTACTGTAGATTTCTCCCCTTTCCAGTTTCTCCCCCCACTTTCACTCTCTCTCTCCTTTTTATCCAGTTGTGTATTGGCTTCTATTTTTAACTATATTTGTAAAATTCTTGCCCTGTTTAATTTTTGTGAATGTTTTATGCAATGTGCCGCAATCCACCTTTTGTTATTATACTACTATTGCTCTAGGTCCGCTGACCATTGTAGTTCCACAGCCTTCCTGGATGCTTCCTGCATCCCAGCTCTTCCCTGCACAGCCACTGGACCCCTGACAGAATAATGGACAGCGGCAGCCCCAGAGGATGACATTACATGTAAAGAACCTGCATGTATCCACTTACATCTAGTCAGTGTTATTCTATTTATGCAATACATTGTGCATTTTAATTACTACAATTAGGTGCACTTCCCTGCCCCCTTCTTCCTTTCCAGCAGTTAGATATTCTTGTTCATGTTTTCCTGGGATGCCCAGATTTCTTAACAATACTCTGTCCCCAGGCTGTAAACCTTGTATTCTCAATTTGAGATTAAAGTTCTTTTTGTTTTATTGACCCTGGGATTCTGAAATCCTCAAGGTTTTTTTTCGTATGGTCTTTTCAGATCCTTCTTGTTGTGGAATCTGTAGTGCAATCCGATTGCGCCCATACCTGGTTGCAGCCTTGAACTACCATAACTCCAGGCATATCACATTGAGGTCTATGAGTTCACCCAACCTGATATCCCTCTGCTGCTATCCCCCTGATGGCCAGAGGAGTATTGTGTAGTTCAACATTAATAACATAAAAGGGAAGTACATAAAGAGCACTGTCTCTTTCTACATATTATCATAGTCCAACATCTGGCTAAAAATGTATTCCACATATCCCGGCATAATTAGCTCATGCTGTTAAGTTTCAAATCCAAAAGTGTATCATTGTACTGTTTATTAAGAAAAAAAACATGTTCAAAAGTAGGGTTGTCCCGATACCACTTTTTTAGGACCAAGTACAAGTACCGATACTTTTTTTCAAGTAGTCACCGATACCGAATACCGATACTTTTTTAAATGTGTCCCCAAATGCAGCCATGTCCCCCACATATGCAGCCATGTCCCTCCAGCCATGTCCCCCACATATGCAGCCATGTCCCTCCAGCCATGTCCCCCACATATGCAGCCATGTCCCCGCAGCCATGTCCCCCACATATGCAGCCATGTCCCTCCAGCTATGTCCCTCCAGCCATGTCCCTCTAGCCATGTCCCTCCAGCCATGTCCCTCCAGCCATGTCCCTCCAGCCATGTCCCTCTAGCCATGTCCCTCCAGCCATGTCCCCCCACATATGCAGCCATGTCCCTCCAGCCATGTCCCCCACATATGCAGCCATGTCCCTCCAGACATGTCCCTCCAGCCATGTCCCTCCAGCCATGTCCCTCCAGCCATGTCTCCCACATATGCAGCCATGTCCCCCCAGCCATGTCCCCCACATATGCAGCCATGTCCCTCCAGCCATGTCCCTCCAGCCATGTCCCTCCAGCCATGTCCCCCATACCTAGCCGCTGAAAGCAGCCGAAAGCACAAGTACTCCCGCAAATACTCGGTATCGGTCCCAATACCGATACTGGTATGGGTATCAGGACAATCCTATTCAACAGATACAGTGTCATTAGAAATCTGATAAAGAGGTCGTGTGCAGTATACATAACAGAATTACACAGGAAAGTAAGGGGATAGGTTCATTTGCTTTTGCCAAACATAAAAAAAGCCTCCACATACCAAACATAGAGGAAAAATATGCCCTTGCATGGTCTGTGGTAATAAACAAATGTGTACTGTGTTAAACACTGTTTGACTGTAATTGTGGTCTGGTAAATGGGGTGTCAGGCAATCACCAAAAATAAATAAATAAGAAAAACATATCTTGTCACCTAATATAAGAGGTCAATTATTTATTCCCTCTTAAAAGCAACATTTTTAACATTGTCTGTTATGCAATGGCTGTTTTAGTAATTTTATTAAAATCATTTAGTCAACTAAATTGTCATAAACATTTTTCTGCACTGATAATTTAGTTATAGCTTAAGAAGGTGCAAATATACAATATTTGGCTCAATTGTGCTAAACTGTTGCAGAACTCTGTGAAATCAGTCTGCATTTGTGCAAAATATATTCCAGATTTTCTTTTCTATTCCAAATAAATTAAGACTTAAAAATGGTATGACATACTTGAACAGTTTTTAGCTTCCAGTGATATACCATGACATGTGCAAAATGTGGTGCCTAAAAAAATGTGCAGTGTAATTGGAAATTTGCTGTAAGCAGTCAGGCAAGTCCACAGGGAACAGGCAAGAACTCCAAGGTTTCAAAAGTAATAAGAACCTTTGAGATTTCAAAGCAGACTACTGATCCTTGTTGCATATATTTTTTTCTAGGCTTCTACAATTAATAAAGGTGTCATCCAGTCATAAATTGGAACATAACTTTTAGAGTTCTGTCTGAAACTAGTAGGAAATAAAAATGTGGAAACTACTTTTTGATGTGCTCTGCAAAAATAAATTACTCTAACAAAGCAGCAACGAGAAGTGACATTTGATTAACATACACATTTTTCAAGATGGTTGCTAGCCATGAAATGCACGTTTGCAATAAAGGACTACTAATCTGAAAAATGGTTTAAAAATTCTAATGGGTTACCCACCTGACCTCAGCAAGGTTTTACCCCTTTCATGGCCAGGGCATTTTTTGCTATTCAGCACTGTGCTACTTTAACTGGAAATTGCTCTGTCGTGCAACTCTGCACCCAAATTAACTTTAAAAAAAAAATCATACAAACAGAGCTTTCTTTATGTGCCTGTGTGTTACTGTGTCAGTGTAGTGTTGTGCAGACTCACTTGTGATGTCTTCTCTCCTCAGCGGCGGTTGAAAATACCGCCGAGAGGAGAGATTACATCACTTCCCCCTTTCGGTGTTTACACAGGAAGAGGGCGGGTGGCGGACGCGCATTGGCTGGGAGCGATCCGGAGGGGGCGGACAAAAACTAACAGCCGCCCCCTTATCCCGACCCCGCCGCATGTACCGGAGGGGGTCCCGATCCGACCCACGTCTAGGCAGGGTCGTAAAATGTGCCTGTATGTGCCAATGTGCCTGTACGTGCCATTCTGCCGACGTAAATGTACATGCGGCGGTCCTTAAGTGGTTAACATACTGTCACCAGTGCAGTACGGCGTCATCATATGACTTGTGTGGCACTGGTCAGGGATACCGATTCTTTTTCACTGCACTATTCTGGGGGGGTGTTCTGCGATTTCATATCGTACCACTGTGCCCTCCATGGTGTGTGTGCAGTGTGCACCGCAATGTATGGGTGCATTGTGGTGCCTTGAGAAGTCACCCACCAGCAGTACATTTACTGCTCGTAGTCGGCAAGTGATTAAAGCAGATCATTTTCAATTAAAATTATAGGTTTACAAAAAAATCAATAGTGTCATAAAAGATGTTAAACTAAGCTCCCAACCCTCACTCTTCTGAGACTTCCAGATTCCCTCAGTCCCACAGACTCACCTAATCATCTTGGTTCTCTTAGTTAACAAGACTCACTTAACAGCCTCGACTTACTTAGCCCTATGAGCAAAGAAATCTCTCCAGCATGGAATGCTGTCTCTTGAGTTGGGCACACCTGTCTGCCAAATGGGAGCCTTGAACTATGCCCAAGTCCTTCATTATAAGGGCTGCGTGACCTGTACTCACAGCCTGCCAGTCTCCTGTAGATCCTGGACAATAGGTCCTTTCCCCCTAAACTCTCTGAAATCTTCAAACTCTGGAACATAATTTGGAAATACCAAAATTTGGAGACAAAACCCATTTTCTCCACTTACAATTGATAATCTGGAACCCTGCACTCTACATATGTGTGAACTATATGACCATTTTCCTTACATTCTTGTAATAAAGAAACATTTCATGATAATATTAATTTTATGGCAAACAGGAGGCTCATATTATGCTTTATCTTTCTTTTACTGTCATCCAGCAGCAAGAGGGTTAATAAAAAGAAAAAACTTTACACAGGTGGGTATGCAAATGAACACAGGTGGACTGTCCAATCAGGTAACAGGAGTATGTTATAAAGGTGAGGTACAGGTGATATTCTTCCTCTTTCTTGCTGCTCCAGCCAAGATAAGTACATTGAAATTTTTTCCTCAGGTGCTTATACATATTTTATATATATATATAAATCATTACATATATATATATATATATATATTCATATTCTGCAGAATTTCCCTGCAACCCTGCGTTTGTCACAGTTTGCAAGGCCGTACTTTTTATCCTTAACAGCAGTCCCAGTATTGCCTGGTCTCCTCACCATTCCATTACCCCCGCTTACAGCACACTCACTTGTTCGGCGGTATCCCGGCAGTCCGGGATATCGTTTCCTCACAGCTGGTGCTCAGCTGTGGCGCGGCCCCACACGAATTCGCAGCCCGACACGCAGTGTGTCTCCTCACTGCGCTGCAGCGCTGCTATACCGCCGTTCCCTGACAGAAAATTTCTGTCAGGGCAGGGACACAGGCAGGAAGTCCGTTCTCCTGTGTGGGTGTGTGCCTGCCACATAACAACCCTAAACCCTGTTTAGGTTCAGGGGTGGATGTTTGGAACACACACACACATAGTAACACATTTACACAAACATATTTAAATACACATATGTTTGTTCATATGGATATGTGCATATAGATATATGTATATATACTATATATATATATAGATACAAATATATATATATATATATATAGTTCTGATGCATATATTAATTAGTTGTTCTATTATATTTTCTCTTTCAGAATAATTTGTCTCAGTCAATCACATTTACTCACACCTCACTATGTCTAATAAGGATTCCACTACTGTTATCCCTTCAGATATCCCTGAGGAAAACCAGAAAATCCTATCCATAGTAAATAAATCAATCCAATCTGCTATGCAGACGGCCATATCTTCCATGCATGACTCCATTACACAATCAGTTGTCATGGCCCTGTCTCAAAGTAAACCTCAGGTTACCCCTCAACCTTTACCTATTACCCCATCTGACATTTACTGGTCAGCGGAGGACTCTACATCCCACATGATTCAGGGATTGAAAAAAGCGGGTAAAGTGTCTCAAAAACGACATCATATATCTCATACCGGTCCCTCCCATTCTAAAAGAATGGTTCTGATGGAGAACCAGGGTGAATCTTCTAAGCCTCCTAGTAAAGGAAAGGCTACTGTCAGTGACAAGAGGTCACACGTTATACCCTCTGCCCGGGAGGAGTTGATCTTACAATGGGTAAAAATGGCCTCGAAGAGGCAAAAACCAGACTCTTACCGTACCTCTTCCAGCAATTCTTCTTCTTCTGATGAGGAATATTTATCAGAAGAAGGAAGAGACTCTGAATATGAGAATGTCTCTGATGCGGAAGAAGGAATACCCCTTGAAAAGGAGGAATCCAAGGATGCTATTATAGAAGGCTCTGGTGATCCGTATTTCGACCCAGGTTAAATTAAACATCCCCGTTCAGGGGAATGGGTTACCCATTCCCTAGTTACAACATTTTTAAGCCTCTGGATCCAGAAACCATTAGATAAGAACGAAGCTAGTAAGTTAAGAGCAGAGTGCCCGAGACGTCCCTCCCAAAGAAGTTAGCCAATACACCCGAATTAGACCCCGCACTAGTTAAATTCCTTCTAAAATCAGGAAAACACCCAAAAAGGGAGTGGACAGATCATATCGTTTCTGTCAAGATAAATTATTGGACATGTTAGGCCCCTTAGCTAAAATTCTAGATTTAATAGAAGAAGCAGTTTCATCTAACTCCCCAATAGATTTAAATGTCCTGAAAGGTTGGGCATTGTACTATTTGGCAACGCCAATGCGGCCATCTCTAGCGAAAGAAGAAGATTGATTCTGATGAAGCTGGATTCACAGCTTATGCATCTCGCTTCATCTCAACCATCTTCCATCACCGAGGGTCTACTTTTTGGTGACTCTTTTATTAAAGAGATCAACAAATACGTAGCTCTCTTTACTTCTTTAGACAAGGCCCAATCATCACTCAAAAAGGTTTTCCAACCAAATTTTTTTCCCAAAGCTGGGAAACGCAAGGGCCGATTTCCCAGCAGATCTCCTACCGAAGGTCATTTCCCCAGAGGCCCTCCCAGATCAGATCACTCGGCCCAACCAGTTAACACCTATCAACAATCCCCATTCTTCCCACAAAGAGGTAGACCTTGGAGAGCGAGAGGCAATCGGGGTTTCCCCAGGTCAAGACCTTCATCTAGTAAGTCCCCATCCAAGGTGTTTTTCCCCAATTCCCTTGGGAGGAAGGATAATGTATTCAGAGGCATGGGTTCTGAACACCGTGTTAGGTTACCAGATAGATATCACCTCTTTACCGACTCAAAGTCAGGATCCCATTCCAATAAGGTTCTCAGAAGAGGACAAAAAGCTCATCTCACTGGAGATAAAAGAGCTTTACTCCAAAGGGGCCATAGTTCAAGTTCCCTTGCAAACTCCAGGTTTTGTGAACAACCTGTTCCTGGTCAAAAAGAAGGATGGAGGTATTAAATCTGAAATATCTAAACAATTTCGTCCATTACCGCCATTTCAAAATGGAAGGTATTCACCTGTTAAAAGACCTTTTATTAAAAGGAGACTGGTTGGCAAAAATAGATCTGAAAGATGCCTATCTTTCAGTGCACATGCACAAGAATTCCCAACCATTTCTCCAATACCTGTGGCAAAACAAGAAATGGCAATTCACCAGTCTCCCATTCGGTCTGTCATCTGCCCCCTGGTGCTTTACGAAACTACTGAAACCAGTAGTAGCAGCTCTAAGGAGCAGGGGTGTTCGTCTAATAATATATTTAGACAACATTTTGATCATGGCACAAACACTTCAGACTATTCATTTACACATTCAATGGACGATATCCCTTCTGAACATGCTTGGATTCATAATCAATTACAAGAAATCCATCCTAACCCCTTCAAAGGAGGTAGAATTTCTGGGTTTTCTTGTCAATACCCAACTATCCCTTCTGAGTCTTCCAAACAGGAAATTGAAGACGATCAGAAGAGAGATTCGATCAGTCCTGAACAAAAGTCAAATATCTCTTCGGACAATTGCGAGGATTGTCGGTCTATTATCAGCTTCCATTCAAGCGATATTTCCGGCACCTCTACACTACAGAGCACTACAGAGACTAAAAGCACAACATCTAAGAGACGGCTTGGCATATTCAGACGAGATAACACTAACTCCGGACACCAAAGAAGAATTACTTTGGTGGCTGACTCACATCCAGATGTGGAATGGGAAGACTATCTTCCATCCACATCCAGATTTAATAATAGAATCAGACGCAAACAACTCAGGTTGGGGTGCTCGCTGCGGCCCTCTTACAACAGGAGGGAAATGGTCTCCAGACGAAGCTCTGTTACATATCAATTGTCTCGAACTCTTAGCGGGATCATTTGCTCTCAAGAGTTTTGCGAGAGACAGATCCGATTGTTGTATTCTACTACGCATGGACAACATATCCGCAGTACAATACATCAATCGCTTAGGAGGTACAAAATCCAAACCTTTGGCGAACATTGCAAAGGATTTTTGGCATTTTTGCCTGGACAAGAACATTATATTGAAGGCGGAATACATCCTAGGCCTATCCAATTCCATTGCAGACTGGAATTCCCGTTATCTAACAGATTCCAGCAATTGGATGTTGAACCAGACAATTTTTCAACATCTAAACTCCCTGTGGGGTCCTTTCCAGATAGATCTGTTCGCATCACGCCTGAACAGACAGATTCCAACATATTTAAGTTGGCGTCCGGACCCAGAAGCATTGGGGACAGATGCCCTTCTACAAATTTGGCCGAAAGGAACATCTTACGCTTTCCCTCCCTTTGCTCTAATATCAAGGGTTCTCCTTCTGACACGTTACCTAGAATCGAACTTGGTTCTGATAACCCCTTACTGGCCATCCCAAACATGGTTCCCTCAGGCTCTGGAGATGATCATAGACTACCCACGATTACTCCCAGTATTCCCTTCTATTCTACTAGACCCATTTCAGAATCTTCATCCTCTAATAATCTCAGGAGTTCTTTCCCTAGTAGCCTGGAAGATATCAGGCGATCGGGAAATATCTCAGAACTTTCGCAGACATCTAGAGACATCTTGTCAGAAGCCTGGGCTCCAGGAACCAAAACAGCTTACAGATCAGCCGGGAAACTTTGGTCTAATTGGTGCATGCAAAGGGATCTGGATCCCTTACATGCACCTCTCCCTCACATATTAAATTTCCTATCTGACGCTTTTTCTTCCGGCAAGGCCTACAGAACTATTAACGTATATCGTTCAGCCATTTCCTCGAGTTACTCACCCATAGATTCTATACCAATAGGGAAACACCCATTGGTCTGCAAATGAATGAAAGGCATAAAATTCAAAAGACCTCCTAAACCCAAATATCTTTCTACTTGGGATGTATCCATCCTCTTAAATTTTCTTAACTCCTGGGGCGATAATGAGAATCTGTCTTTAAAACATCTATCTTTCAAACTAACAGTACTACTTTGTCTCATCTCCCTTAAAAGAGTAGCGGATGTAAAAGCCCTAGATATATCCCGTAGACAATTCTCTCCCCAGGGTGTTAAATTTTCCATTTTCAGACGCACAAAAACAAACTTACATTCAGTCTTCTATCCAGTTTTTCCCTCCAATCCAAACCTTTGTGTAGTCCAATGTCTAAAAACCTATGAAACCAAATCTCAACCTTTTAGAGACCCTGACTCATCTCAATTACTAATTTCCTACTGCAAACCCTTCCATCCAGTTTCCTCACCCACCTTGTCTAGATGGGTGAGACAAAACCATGGATTTGGCAGGCATTGACATTTCCATATTTGGCACCCACTCCACCAGAGGGGCAATGGCCACTAAGGTATTTCAATCAGGTGGTTCTCTATCAGATTTAATGCGAACCACAAACTGGTCTTCAGAATCCACTTTTAAGAATTTCTATTTTAGACCGGAATCTCATGTGTCTATGAATGTATTATAACTATAGGTTGTACGTTTATTTAATGCTCTAGTGTATTCAGCTTTGAACAAGCATAATATGAGCCTCCTGTTTGCCATAACATTTTAGATTTTCCTACCCTCGGGGACGGAAAATTTGGATTTTATTAAAAACAGGAGGCAAATATTATCCCACCCTAATACCCTACCCTTCAAGATTTCTTTGGTCTTACATAATGTATTCTTTTTCAGCTTAATATGCCTATTCTACTGCTGACTTCATGACATATTGAAGAATGAGTTCCAGTTCAAGTTGTTCCAATTAGTTTCCAGTTCAAGTTATTTACAGTCTAGTTTTATCATCAATAAAGAGGAAGAATATCACCTGTACCTCAGCTTTATAACATACTCCTGTTACCTGATTGGACAGTCCACCTGTGTTCATTTGCATACCCACCTGTGTAACGTTTTTTCTTTTTATTAACCCTCTTGCTGCTGGATGACAGTAAAAGAAAGATAAATCATAAAATTTTGCCTCCTGTTTTTAATAAAATCCACATTTTCCGTCCCCAAGGGTAGAAAAATCTCTTGACATCCTTATAATATATATGTAATGTTCACTTTTCAGGTTAATTTTTAGGAAAACAAACTGCAATGGATTATGGGATTGACACTTTAGAGGTTCTATATTAGAAAAAAAATCAAGATATTAAAGAATAGTGTGAAGATTTAAGCTTTTATGATGTTAAACTGTTCTTTTTTTTTGGGCTATTTTGACACTCAGATCACAGAAGATGTAGCCAGCAGGAAAAATAGGAATACAAGATACATAGAGTAGGTATGAGAACAGAAGAATTGCTGAGGACATGGTGACAGAATGATGAACAAGATTGGATAAAAGCATGAGAACAGAAAATCTAAGGCCGCGTACACACGATGAGATATGTCCGACGGACAGTTTAGAGCGGACACGTCTCATCGGATTTTGGTCCGATGGCGTGTACACACCATCGGATCAAAATCCCCGCCGGCAGACAGCGCGGTGACGTGGCGGTGACGTTGACACCACCACGTCTCCGCACCAGGAAGTAAAAAACTTCCACGCATGCGTTGCATCCATACGACGCTTGTGCGGGCAGATACACTAACCAGCGGACATATCCGATGGACATGTCGCCGGCGGACACATTTTAAAGCATGCTTTAAAATTTGGCCTAAGTCTCAACACATATCAACATTTCTAAACATATTCAAGTAAACAACCTTATCTCAGAGGACCTACAGGTGTATCTTGAAAAAATAGAATATCATAAAAAAGTTCATTTATTTCAGTAATTCAATTCAAAATGTGAAACTCATATATTATACACAGAGTGATATAGTTTAAGCATTTCTTTATTTTATTTAAATGATTATGGCTTACAGCTGGTGAAAACCCAAAATTCAGTATCTCAGAAAATCAGAATATGACATAAGACCAATAAAAAAAAAAAACGTTTTTTTTTTTAATACAGAAATGTTGGCTTACTGAAAAGTATGTCTATGTACAGTATAGTATGCTTTCAATACTTTGTCCGGGCTCCTTTTGCATGAATTACTGAATCAATGTGGCGTGGTATGAAGGCGATCAGCCTGTGGCACTGCTGAGGTGTTATGGAGCCCCAGGTTGCTTTGATAGTGGCCTTCACCTCATCTACATTGTTGGTTCTATTGTATTTCATCTTCCTCTTAACAATACTCCACAGTTTTTACATGGGGTTAAGTCCAGGTTATTTCGCTGGCCAATAAAGCAGAGTGATACTATGATCATTAAACCAGGTATTAGTTGTTTTGGCAGTGTGGGTAGGTGCCAATCCTGCTGGAAAATTAAATCAGCATCTCCATAAAGCTGGTCAGCAGAGGGAAGCATGAAGTGCTCTATGATTTTCTTTTAGAAAACTGGGCTGACTTTGGACTTTGGATAAAATACAGTAGACCAACAGCATCAGATTACATGCCTCCCCAAATCATCACTGAATGTGGAAACTTCACACTGGATCTTATGTAACTTGGATTCTCTGCCTCTCCACTCTAACTCCAGACTCTGGGACCTTGAGGACATTGACCCACTGAGAAATAGAACAGTCTTTTTTTTCCTTAGCTCTAGTAAGACATTCCTGATGTTGTTTCTGGTTCAGGAGTGGCTTGACACAAGGAATGTGACAGTTGTAGACCATGTCCTGGATACATCTGTGTGCAGTGTCTCTTGAATAGGGATGAGCTTCGCGTTCGATGCGAACACATGTTCACATCGAACATCGGCCGTTCGATCGTTCGTCGAAAACGAACAAATCGGGTCGTTCGTGCCAAAATTCGCATGACGCGCAACGGCCCATAATTCACTGCGGCGTTGCGCGCTGATGATTGGCCAAGCATGCACCATGACCCCGCATGCTTGGCCTATCACAGCGCCCAAAAAACGAAGAGACCTAATTGGCCAAAGCCTGGGTGCTTTGGCCAATTAGGGCTCAGGGCTTTAGCACACGCCCCACACAATAGTGTAGTGTAGTGTGTTCCGGCTTTCTTTGAGAGAAGTCAGACAGACAGAGAGAGAGAGAGAGATAGATAGATAGAGACACAGGCCCAGATTCACAGAGCGATTACGCCTGCGCAACAGGAGATGCGCGTGCGTAAGTCGAAATGTGCGCGTGCGTTTCGATGCACGGCATCCCCAGAACGAGATACGCAAAAAATCGTCCCGCGTAATTTCGTTAGACTGGCGCATCCGTCCGCGCAAAAGTGCGCTAGACAGACCATTGATTTGCTAGTCAAATATGCTAATGAGGGACTTACAGGGATCCACAAAAGAATGTTGGGGCAGCGCAGGCGACGCAGTGTGCGCAACAGAAAAATGTCCTGTCTAAAATTAGAGCATATAAAAGCTGGTCTAAAAAGAGAAAAAAAAAGTCTACTTGTTAGATAAAGCAACACTGTTAGTGAGGAGCTCAGCAGTCACACGTGTTGCACAACAATCTGTATGCCAACATGCCAGGGGCATCGCCGCACATAGCTATACTACTGACTTTAGATGAACAAAGAAGGATGAGGACAAGGAGGATGGCACGGAGGATGGCACGGGAGAGGATATACCGCACCCGCATAGACCTGTTTGGCATGAGTGATTCAGAGGTGTATCGCGTCTTCAGATTCACCCCTCATGTCACCCTGGAATTAACCACAACCTTGCAGGAGGACATCACCAGCCCAACACACCGCTCACATGCAGTGCAGCCACTGGTCAAGGTCATGGCAACACTCCATTTCCTTGCTAGTGGCTCTTTTCAGCGTACAAGTGGAGTGGTGGCTGGGATGTCACAATCCTCCATGAGCAGATGTGTGCACCAGGTTGTCCCTGCAATCCTCAGACGCATGGCCAACCAAATCATCAAACCCACCACTGAGGACCTGCAGCTGAAGGCAATGACAGATTTCTACAGAATTGCCAGATTCCCACGCACCGTGGGGGCCATTGATTGCACACATGTGGCACTCCAGCCCCCCCATGAGACAGAGCACATGTACCGCAATCGGAAGCATTGGCATTCCATCAACGTACAGGTGATAGTCGATGCCCAAGGCCTCATATGGCACGTCCGTGCCAAACACCCAGGGTCCAGCCATGACAGCTACATATACAATCAATGCCACATCCGAATGGAATTCGATCAGAACGTGTATGGGGACACCTGGCTGGTTGGTGAGTGACATGGGAGTCAGGCATGACTATCCCCTCCTATGATGCACACATCACAAGGGGCACATGCATGACTAACATCCTCCTGTCTTTTCCCTTACAGGTGACTCTGCATATCCACTGGGACCCCATCTCATGACTCCTATCCGGAACCCCCAAACCCCAGGAGAGGAAAGATACAATCAAGCACATACCCAAACACGAGCAGTGGTGGAGCGCACCTTTGGCCTCCTAAAGTCACGTTTCCGATGCCTGGATAAGTCTGGGGGTACCCTCTGTATTCCCCAAACTTTGTGTGCCAGATCATCGGTGCATGTTGCATGCTGCACAACTTTGCAGAAAGAAATGGCCTGCAGATTGACCTACGTGATGACCTGACCCCTGAACCAGACAATCCCCCCCTAACCGAGGGTCCCCCCGTCTTCTGAGGGAAGAGCAGCCAGGAGACAGCTCACATTGGGCATCTTTGCACGTTAAACACACACATTAATCATGGCACAATGAGAATGCATGCATGCACACCACTGTGGTCCCTAGCACACACACCCCACATCCACATCAAATTGGATTGGCACCAGTCCACCATGCTGGACTTGTGAGCAGCAACGCCACGCCAAGGCTCCAATTATGTCTCTGTACATTCATACACCATTCACACGGACCTGGGGATCACTTCTCCCTGGTCCTGGGGAACCCTTCTCCACCAAAATTGAGGGTGACACCCCTTTTCCGGCAGGAATGTCACCCCCACATTCAAACAGCATTCACAACCCAAAAAAAAAAAGGGGGGGAAAAAATAATAATTGCCCTTGATGTGAGCCACACCTGGGGCGCCACCGGCCACGGCCCCGGCTCCTCAGGGGAGACTCATGGGGGAGGGGGAAACCGGGGAAGGAGGATCAGCCCCTGATCTCTGCCCACCTGGCGGCCTGCCCTCCAAGGCCACGGCTATTCTGTCCAGGGCAGCACCAAGTGTTTGCCGTGTTGGCCTGGATAGCCTGGGTAAGGGCCCTCACATCCTGCCCAATGCCTGCTGATGTAGTCTGCAGGTCGTTTTAGGCAGGTTGTGAAAGCCCGGGAGTGGGAGTCCAGGTTCCCCAGCGTATCCTTGATGGAGGACAGGCTCTACTCCATCCGCACCAATGTCTGGCTGACCTGTCCCAGATGGCGGGTCTGGAGGAACTGGTCCCTTCTCAGAGTGGCGGACAGGAGATCGGCCAACCCCCTGGTGTTCTGGGATGAAATCCTGCCTCCAGCTGATGCTTGTGGCCGGGGAGAAGGGGAGGCCCTTGGGAGGGGAGCCATGTTGGGGGAGGAGGGGGGGGGGGGCTCCCCCTTAGGGAGGGCTGCCTGCTGTCAGCCAGAGGGGAAGAGTCCTCAAAAACCAAACGTCCAGTGCCTGACATGGACTCCTCCTCCTCATGATTCTCCTCCTCCTCATGATTCTCCTCCTCCTCTTGAACCTCCTCCGTGGACTCCGGCCTTGTTGGGGGGGCCTCATTAGGCTGCTGTCCTGGGGATGGTGCGGTCAGGCCAGATGGCCCTGCACCCTCCTGCACATCTGTGGATGACACAAAACATTCACAGGTTGGAGAATCAACACACTTGCCACATATTCCCTTTCACCCCCTCCCCCACACATGCTACACACCTGATATTAAAAAAAATACTTACCTGGCACCACGGGCTCCGGACTTGAGTCAAAGCCGGGCAGGCCCTCAACTTCATGCCGATGAAAGGTCAGGGCCACCACACGCTCCTCCGCTGTCAGCCTAATACGGCATGGTGGGCCCCCTCCTGTGCCCCTGGCATGGGCATGCATTCTGGCCAGCTTCTGTTTGACCAGACGCCGGAGGTCATTGATTTTGTTGTCAATCCCAGACCGGGGTCCGTGTCTCCCCCTCCCCGCTGAATTGACCTGCTCAGTGATCATATCCAAAATCTCCCTCCTCCTGGCCGGGTTGGTGTTGGCACTGTCCGGGCCGTGGAGGAAACGCCCATAATCGCTAATGGCCCGGGCAAGAATTCTTTTTTCCCCCACAGTAAAATTGAGCTTTCGCTTTCTCTCTGTCATACTTCCAAAAAAAACTCACTCCCAGTCAACAAAAATCACTCACAAAAACAAGCACAACCAATCAAGCAAGAACACACACAAAGAGAAAACTAACACCCAAAAAATCACACTAGCACTCAGCAAGAAACAGTCACAAAAACAAACAGCAAAAAAAAAAAAAAAGCAAGAAAACAAACGAACAGAAATATATCAAACAAACAGTCTCTCAAACACTTATCAAAAAACACTTTCAAAGATCTACTAACAAACACTTGATCACACGGAACACTAATCTGACAACTACAAAACACAACGCAACGAACAACAGGACAAAAGCACTTGGTTAAATGGGAAGGGACAAAGGGATGTACTTTTGCAATGCAAGTGCGTTTGTGTCTGTCTATTTATGCTGTTTGCGTAGTTCACAACATTGCCCTAGTCCATTTCCAATTTCACTGATTGCGCCGCTCCCGAGTTGTAAGCATGCGCACAGCGGAGCTGACCATGGTCTCCTTCAAGCGCGCATGCGCGAGCCGGCCAGCCCTTCATTTGCATGGGGTCACGGCTTCATTTCAATGTAACACGCCCACGTCCTTCCCAATTTGTATTACTCCGCCTTACGCCTCTGAAAAAAACGTTACGCATGCGCAATTTTCTGCGCAAAAGCTACGAGAATAGGGTGATTACGCGACAAAATTGCGCAAGTCTAACGTAAAGGCGGTGCGCTACGCCGGTCCAATCATGCGCAGATGTAGTTGAATCTGGGCCACAGTGTCTTTTCAGATAGATAGATAGATAGATAGATAGATAGATAGATAGATAGATAGATAGATAGATAGATAGATAGATAGATAGATCAGGGAGGCTACTAGTTAGTATAGTTAAATGTACAGTTTGTAGAGAATATATTGACATCCCTAGGAGTTGTCAATATATTTATAAACTGTATAGCTTAGCTAGTTCTGCTATTAGTATCTGTCAGGCAGGAGATTGTGCTTGATGCTCTAACGTGTTAGTGTACACGTGTTAGTTAATTTCACATAGACACATTAACTGTTACTGCACGTGTGCTATTTATTTGCACAGAAAGGCAGTTGCTGTTAATGCAAGTGGGCTATTGAATTGCACAGAAACGCAGTCGCTCTGACTGTGCGTGTGCTGTTTAATACCACCTGAGCACATTTGGGGTCACCGCACGTGTGCTGTTACATACCACCTGAGCGCATTTGGGGTCACCGCACGTGTGCTGGTATATACCACCTGAGCGCAGTTAGTGCCACTGTACGTGTGCTGGTATATACCACCTGAGCGCAGTTAGTGCCACTGTACGTGTGCTGCTATATACCACCTGAGCACAGATAGTGCCACTGTACGTGTGCTGGTATATACCACCTGAGCACAGATAGTGCCACTGTACGTGTGCTGCTATATACCACCTGAGCACAGATAGTGCCACTGTACGTGTGCTCCTATATACCACCTGAGCACAGATAGTGCCACTGTACGTGTGCTGCTATATACCACCTGAGCACAGATAGTGCCACTGTACGTGTGCTCCTATATACCACCTGAGCGCAGTTAGTGCCACTGTACGTGTGCTGCTATATACCACCTGAGCACAGATAGTGCCACTGTACGTGTGCTGGTATATACCACCTGAGCACAGATAGTGCCACTGTACATGTGCTGCTATATACCACCTGAGCAGAGATAGTGCCACTGTACATGTGCTGCTATATACCACCTGAGCACAGTTAGTGCCACTGTACGTGTGCTGCTATATAACACCTGAGCACAGATAGTGCCACGTGTGCTGCTAGTGCTGGTATATACCACCTGAGCACAGATAGTGCCACTGTACGTGTGCTCCTATATACCACCTGAGCACAGATAGTGCCACTGTACGTGTGCTCCTATATACCACCTGAGCACAGATAGTGCCACTGTACGTGTGCTCCTATATACCACCAGATAGTGCCACTGTACGTGTGCTGGTATATACCACCTGAGCACAGATAGTGCCACTGTACGTGTGCTCCTATATACCACCTGAGCACAGATAGTGCCACTGTACGTGTGCTCCTATATACCACCTGAGCACAGAATAGTGCCACTGTACGTGTGCTGGTATATACCTGACCTGAGCACAGATAGTGCCACTGTACGTGTGCTCCTATATACCACCTGAGCACAGATAGTGCCACTGTACGTGTGCTCCTATATACCACCTGAGCACAGAAAGTGCCACTGTACGTGTGCTCCTATATACACACCTGAGCACAGATAGTGCCACTGTACGTGTGCTCCTATATACCACCTGAGCACAGATAGTGCCACTGTACGTGTGCTGGTATATACCACCTGAGCACAGATAGTGCCACTGTACTGTGTATCCTATATACCACCTGAGCACAGATAGTGCCACTGTACGTGTGCTCCTATATACCACCTGAGCACAGATAGTGCCACTGTACGTGTGCTGGTATATACCACCTGAGCGCAGTTAGTGCCACTGTACGTGTGCTGCTATATACCACCTGAGCACAGATAGTGCCACTGTACGTGTGCTGGTATATACCACCTGAGCGCAGTTAGTGCCAATGTACGTGTGCTGCTATATACCACCTGAGCGCAGATAGTGCCACTGTACGTGTGCTCCTATATACCACCTGAGCACAGATAGTGCCACTGTACGTGTGCTCCTATATACCACCTGAGCACAGATAATGCCACTGTACATGTGCTGGTATATACCACCTGAGCGCAGTTAGTGCCACTGTACGTGTGCTGCTATATACCACCTGAGCACAGATAGTGCCACTGTGCGTGTGCTGGTATATACCACCTGAGCACAGATAGTGCCACTGTACGTGTGCTCCTATATACCACCTGAGCACAGATAGTGCCACTGTACGTGTGCTCCTATATACCACCTGAGCACAGATAGTGCCACTGTACGTGTGCTCCTATATTCCACCTGAGCACAGATAGTGCCACTGTACATGTGCTGGTATATACCACCTGAGCGCAGTTAGTGCCACTGTACGTGTGCTGCTATATACCACCTGAGCACAGATAGTGCCACTGTACGTGTGCTGGTATATACCACCTGAGCACAGATAGTGCCACTGTACGTGTGCTCCTATATGCCACCTGAGCACAGATAGTGCCACTGTACGTGTGCTCCTATATACCACCTGAGCACAGATAGTGCCACTGTACGTGTGCTGGTATATACCACCTGAGCACAGATAGTGCCACTGTACGTGAGCTCCTATATACCACCTGAGCACAGATAGTGCCACTGTACGTGTGCTCCTATATACCACCTGAGCACAGATAGTGCCACTGTACGTGTGCTGGTATATACCACCTGAGCGCAGTTAGTCCACTGTACGTGTGCTGCTATATACCACCTGAGCACAGATAGTGCCACTGTACGTGTGCTGGTATATACCACCTAAGCACAGATAGTGCCACTGTACGTGTGCTGCTATATACCACCTGAGCACAGATATTGCCACTGTACGTGTGCTCCTATATACCACCTGAGCAGAGATAGTGCCACTGTACGTGTGCTCCTATATACCACCTGAGCACAGATAGTGCCACTGTACGTGTGCTGGTATATACCACCTGAGCGCAGGTAGTGCCACTGTACGTGTGCTGTTATATATCACAAGAGCGCATTTGGTGTCACTCCGCTTGTGCTGTTACATACCACCTGAGCACTTCAATATGTCTGGAAGGAGAACAAAGAGAGGCAGAGAGTCACGAGGGCAAGCAGGCTCTGCATGTAGAGGTAACACTGGTAGTGGATGTGGTGCATCCTCTTCAGCCCGTGGCCGTGGCCGCTCTCGTCCTTCTTTTCGGGAGCTGGCTGTGTTGAACCTCAACATGCAGAGGAATTAGTAGAGTGGATGACCAAGCCGTCCTCATCCTCCTCATCCTCTCTCACACAGACAGATCAAAGTTTATCTGGCAAAGCAGCTGCCAAGGCGTCTTCTTCCCTCTGCACAATGGCTTCACACAATACTTCCCTAGTACCACCATGTCCTCCTGAGGAGTCCCCCGAACTGTTTCAACACAGTGTTGGGTACATGCTGCAGGAAGATGCGCAACATTTTGAAGACTCCGATGACGGAACACTGATAGAGGAAGGCATTGGTGTGAGCCCAGGGAGAGGGGGTGGCCGAGAGGGACAGCAATTTGTCAGTGATGATGTTCCCCAGCTGGAGCATACTGCTAGGTTGTTGACAGTGATGAGGAGGGAGAGGGGATGATGAGGTCACTGACTCTACCTGGGTGCCTGATAGGAGAGAGGAGGAGGAGGAGGACGAGGCACAGGCACATCTCCAAAGAGGCAGGATGCCCTCCAGGGGTCAGCTTAAGGTCACACCCACTGCATTACAGCGCAGATCTACGGCGCTTGTGCATGGCGCTGCTGTGTCTGACCGGTACAGCAAAAGTTCTTTGGTGTGGGCCTTTTTTGAAACATGTCCACAAGATCGTACCTTTGCTATTTGCAACTTATGTTGCAAGCGTATCTCGCGTGGCCAAAACATCAACCGCCTGGGTACCACATGCTTGTTCAGACATATGTCGACCTGCCATGCAGCTCGTTGGCAAGTACACCAGAAAGACCCACACCAAAGACAACAGCGTACCCCCCTTGCCCTTCTGGGACCTCCAACCACAGAAGACCCCCAGTCCTCTCTGAAGCCTGCAGTGAAGGTGTAGAAATAGGTGTGTCACAAGCTAGTAGTAGCGGTCAATCTACTGATAGTACCAGGCAAATTTCCCTGCCCCAGCTGCTGCAGCGCCGAAAGAAGTACAATCCCAGCCATCCACATGCCCAGCAGTTGAATGCTAGCTTAGCGAAATTGCTAGCACTTCAACTGCTACCTTTTCAGTTGGTAGATTCTGCCCCCTTCCGTGAGTTTGTGCAGTGTGCAGTACCTCAGTGGCAAGTACCAAAACGCCACTTTTTCTCACGGAAGGCTATTCCGGCTCTCTACCGGCATTTGTGGAAGGCAATGTCCATGCCTCGCTGGACAGGGCGGTCAGTGGTAAGGTGCATCCTACTGCCGACTCATGGTCCAGCAGGCATGGACAGGGACGTTACCTGTCTTTTACGGTGCATTGGGTGACTCTGCTGGCAGCTGGGAAAGACGCAGGACAAGGTCCAATAGTTTTGGAGGTTGTTCCGCCACCACGCCTCCAAAGCACTACTACTGTTTGTGACACACCTCTCTCCTCCACCCCTCCTCTTCTTCTTCCTCTGTGGCCTCTTCCTGTGGTGACGTTTTCTCCGAACCAGCCGTGCTTCATAGGCGTACGAGGGGCTACACAGGAATGCAGGCCAGGAGATGCCATGCGGTGCTAGAGCTGGTGTGCTTGGGAGAAATGAGCCACACTGGGGAAGAGGTTTTGTCAGCTCTGCAGGGTCAGGCTGAGAGGTGGTTGACACCACGCCAGCTGAAGCCTGGAATGGTGGTCAGCGATAATGGCACCAACCTCCTCTCTGCCCTGCGACAGGGAAAACTCACCCACATGCCCTGTTTTGCGCATGTCCTCAATTTGGTGGTGCAGCGGTTCTTGGGCAGGTACCCGGGATTGCAGGATGTCCTGAAGCAGGCCAGGAAAGTCTGTGTGCATTTCCGGAGGTCATATAATGCCACTGCTCGGCTGCTGACCTCCAAAGGGAATACAAACTGCCCAAGAACCGCCTAATTTGTGACATGCCCACCAGATGGAACTCAACGTTGGCCATGCTGCAGCGGCTGCACACGCAGCAACGGGCCATCAGTGAGTACCTGTGCCAATATGGCAGCAGAACTGGGTCAGGGGAGCTAGTTTTTTTTCCCCACGCCAGTGGGCCTTGATCAGGGATGCATGTACTGTCCTGTCACCATTTGAGGAGGCCACGAGGATGGTGAGCAGTGACAGTGCATGCATCAGTGAGACTGTCCCTCTTATTCACATGTTGGAGCACACACACTACGTGGAATAATGGACAGGGCCCTTGAGGCAGAACAGAGGGAGGAAGAGGAGGACATCCTTACCTCTCAAGGCCCCCTTTACCCAGACAGTGGTCCTGCTTGCCCACCTAGCACACAGGAGGAAGAGGAGGAAGAGGAGGAGGAGGAGGAGGATTGTATCAGCAGCATGGAGGTGGAGCCTAGCACTCAAGGAGCACGTGGAGTTTTACGTGGCTGGGATGAGGTGCCTGTGGATCCTGTCGTCCTCAGTGACCCAGAGGACTGTGGCCCGAATGCCTCAGCAAACCTACGCTGCATGGCCTCCCTGATTCTGCAAAGCCTGCGTAAGGATCCTTGTGTACGTGCTATTAAGGAGAGGGATCATTACTGGCTGGCGACTCTCCTTGATCCATGTTACAAGAGTAAGGTTGAAGACCTTATGTTGCCATCGCAGAGGGAGCAGAAGATGAAACTTCTGCGGGAGGCCTTGCAGAAGGGTCTGTGCAATGCGTTCCCAGAACTGGGGGATTACCAAAACCTGGCTCTGAACAACGTCTTGCTGAGGCTTCGGTGAGTCACAGAAGGGGCGGTGGAGAAGGTGGTCGTCTGACCGATGCGTTCAGGCAGTTTTTTAGTCCGCAGCCCCAAGGTCTGACCGGTTCCAGCAACCATCGCCAGCGTCTGCTTTACATGGTCCGGGAATACCTAGGGGCAAGATCCGACTTGGACACCTTCCCCACCGAAAATCCTCTGGCTTACTGGGTCTTGAGGATGGATCACTGGCCAGAGCTTGCCCAGTACGCAATTGAATGAATGAATGAATGAAAAACTTATATAGCGCAGCACATGCGAAGTAAATCGCCTCTGGGCGCTTGTTGTTCCTGTCTCCTTTGAGATCAAAAGAGATGAGTCTTAATCTTTCTCCTGAAGACCAAGTAGTTCTCCTCCAGCCGAATGCTGGCTGGTAAGGCGTTCCATAGTCTGGGACCTTGGACAGCGAATCTCCTGTCTCCTTTGGACTTGTATCTGGCTTTCGGTATCTGAAGCCGATTTTGATTGGTAGATCGTAGAATACGATTGGGATTGTGAACTTTTAATTTTTCGCATAGATAATGGGGAGCATTCCCATGGATACATCTATGCGTTAGACAGAGAGCTTTAAAGGTGATTCTGTCTTTAACTGGTAGCCAGTGAAGGGATCTCAATGAAGGTGAGATTGATTCCCAGGGTTTTTTCCCAGTCACAAGTCTGGCGGCCATATTTTGAACGACTTGAAGACGAGCAATTGGTACTTGGGGAGTCCGAGGTAAAGGGCATTTGCATAGTCCAGTCTGGAGTTTACAATCGCTCCACCACGACCGCTATGTCTTTCTTGGGAATGAAAGGCGTGAGTCTGCGTAGTAGGCGCAGCAGATGGTGAGATGCTGACTACTGACCCTATTTGTGCGTTCATTGTCATGTCGGAGTCAAAGATGACCCCAAGACTTTTGACTTTGGCGCTAGGGGTGATGATTTTGCCCAGAATGGGCGGGGGGATCCAGGTTGTTGCCGATTGATTCCTGCGCTTGGCGTGTGAAACAGAAGAAGTTCTGTTTTCGCTCCGTTGAGTTTGAGATAACTCTTTGTCATCCAGTCCTCTATCAAAAAGAGACAAGTCTCTAGATTGAGGTGGTGATCCTTTTTATTGCAAATGCGGAAGTACAGTTGCGTGTCGTCGTCTGCATATGAATGATAAAGCAGTTTTTGGCTGCTGATGATTTCGAAAAGAGGACGCACATAGATGTTGAATAACATTGGCGATAGGGGGAGATCCTTGAGGGACCCCGCACGATAATGTGCGTTGTTCAGAAGTGAAGGGTCCTAGCTTTACTATTTGCGATCGGTTTTCCAAAAAAGAGGAGAACCAAGATAGATCGCTTTCTGCGACTTTGGCTATTTTGGCCAGTCGAGTCAATAACAGCTTGTGATCTACTGTATCAAAGGCTGCGCTTAGGTCCAGCAGAACCAGAAGAGAAGATTTCCTTTGTCTGCGGCTCGAGAACGTCGTCCCATATCTTAAGCAATGCTGTTTCCGTCCCGTGTCCGAGAGACGGAATCCTGATTGAAATGGGTCGAGTAAGTTGTGGGTATCTAGATGCTGTTGCAGCTGCTGTACCACTGCTTTCTCCATTACCTTGGAGAGAACATTTAGGCCTGTTATGGGGTGCCAGTTGAGTGGATCCTTAGGATCCAGGGTGGCTTTCTTCAAGATGGGTTGAATGAAACCCTCCTTCAGCTGGGAGGGCATTATGCCCTCCCTAAAGGATTGGTTGATAAGCTGCGTGACAGGAGGTGCCAAGATGTCGGCGCATTCCTTCAGCAGTTTGGTGGGGATAATATCATTTGGCGCAGTGCTGTTGCGCAGAGTGCCGATGATATTTTTAGTGGTCTGAATGGAGATGGGTTCCAGCGTGAACTCACCTAACTGTGGTGAATTACTGCCGGTGCTGTGTAAATAGCTACGGGTGGGGGGGGGGCTGGGAGAGCAATTGTTTTGCTGAATGCTTTGCCGGATTGCCTCAATTTTGTTAATGAAGCAATCCGATAACTCATCGCAAAATTCTTGTGTATCCAAGTTGGGGGCTTCAAGACATCCTGGATTCATGGTCTGAGTGACCAGCTTGAAGAGTTCGCGGGGGGCGGTTTAGGGCACCATTGATAGCCTCAGAAAATAGTTTTTCTTGGCTTCGAAGATTTGCTTGTAGTATTTTCTGGTTATTGCCTTGTAGATCGAGAGGTTCTCATCTGAAGAGCTTATTTTCCAGGCTGCTTCTGCCCTTCTGCGCTCTTGCTTCAGTAACGCCAGCTGGTTGTTGAACCAGCCAGAGTTATTTTTCCTGATCTGGGTCTTTCGTTTCGGCGCTATCAAGTCAGCTGACTGCAATAGTGCTGTGTTTATGGCCTCCAGTGTTTCTTCCGCTGTTTGGTGCAGCTGAATTGTGTTTATTTTTTCCCCTAACGTGACTTTGAAGAGTTCCGAGTGGAGCTTCTTCTGACATCTGGTCCAGTGTGTTGTCACTGGATTTGATGTTTTTGTTAAGGGGGGGAATTCGGAAATAATGAATTAATTGCATGGTGATCTGTCCATGGCAATGGTTCATTTTCCAAGATTTTTATTTCCAGATCTTGTCTGAAAATAAGATCGAGCGTATGACCTGAAGCATGTGTGGGCCCACATACTAGTTGCTGAAGCCCTAATCCTTCCAGGTGGTCGATGCAGGCGTCGGCAATGGGTCTTGCGGGGAGTTGGCTCAGAGGTTGAAGTCCCGAGCAGCAAAGGTGTTTGCTGTTCAGGGTAATAAGTGGAGACAAAGTCCGTCAAAGATTGGAGCAGCTGCGACTTGGGGCCAGGTGGCCTTTAGCAGAGTAGAATCCGGACGGTCTCCTGGCCGTTTACTTGCAGTTGAAGAGTAAGGGTTTCCATGAATGGAAGAGGGTTTTGGAGGCTTGGTTTTGTGATCGCAAGACGCGTCTTATGGATCACCGCCAGTCCTCCTCCTCTTTGCCCTATTCTGTTTTCCGTTATAATACCGGTAGTTTTCTGGCACCAATTCTCCTAGAATGGTGTTACAGTCGGCTGTGAGCCAGCTCTCTGTAATAAAGAGGCAGTCTAAGTCATGTTGCAATAAGAAATCATGGATTTCTAATCGATGTTTTACTGCTGATCTAGTGTTGATCAAAGCACATGATATGTGCTTAGGCTGGGGTAAATGGCTGCGACTTTTGGTAGTCGATCGTCGATCGATCCTCAAAAGTCGCAGATTTCTAAGGGCTTTTTTGGTGGCGGCCGGCAGAATTGCGGCAAATCGATCCAGATCCCAAATGTTCTCGCCGAGTATTGCCGATTGACCATGGCCGTGGACAAAAGGGGTGGGGGGGGTGGATTCTCAAGGATAACTGAATCCTCTGATCCTAGCTTGGTCCAGAGGAAGGCAAAAAAACCTGACCACGCTGCGCCAATATGCTGTGGTAGGGAAAAAATTCCTTCCTGACCCCTGAAGAGGCGATCGGTTAAGCCCTGGATCAAGTTTTAAATGAATTTGAAAGGGGGGAGATAGGGCTGGGTGGAGCAAGATGGCCGCCGACCTGGCAGCAGGATCCAGGCTGGGGGGGGTACCAGACTAAGTGGACCACTGTCTGTGCCGCCTGGGGGGCTGAGAAGAATGATCGGGGGGCAGGGGGGCTCTACTGGGGTAGGGGGGGGCTTTCTGGCCGATTAGAGCAATAGGTGCCGATCGTTGGGGGTGGGGAGCGGTGCGCCGCTAGGCGCGGATGAAGCCGCGGCCTATTCTGAGTCGCGGCTGCCGCGAATCCCCAGTGACCGGCGCGGAGGGAAGAAACACAGCGCCCGAGGGTAGCGGAGGCTGGTGGGGATGGGTGGCCTATTAAGCAGAGTTAGCAGCGTGTGGGAAGCAGCACGGCGTTAGGCCGCAAGTGGAGCCGCGGTCTTTCCTAGATTGCGGCGCCCGCGATTCCCTTCAGGCTGGCGCGGTTGTCTAAGAAGAAGCACCCGAAATGGCGGGGCTGGCGGCGGGCCGGTGGTCCTGGGTCCGAAAGAGGCTGCGGCTTATCCTGAAAAGGACGGCCGCTCTTGATCCCAGGGGGGCAGGCAGATTTTGCCTGTCAGATGGTGTCCAAAGAAGGGGAAGAAAAAGTCTGCAGGAGTGAAGGCTGGAGGGGGTCCGGGCCAAGATGGGGGCTGAAGCTGAGGCTGTAGAGGAGAGGGGTAGAGGAGAGGGTGAGAGCCGCAAGTAGCGGCTTGTCCTGAAACGGTTTGCAGGGGAGGTGGAGGTAGAGTACCCTAAGAAAGACAGGGTCCTACCTGGAGAAGAGGGAGTCCAGGGAGAGGAAGGAGCTGGTCCTTGGGCTGCAGATTGTATCATGCAGCAAGGGGGTTTGCAGGAGCCTGCCTGCTAGCAGCCTAATCTGTGCTATCCCTGGGAGAGAGCCGACTCGTTTGAGAGCGTCCTGCTCTCTCAAGCTCTAACACTGACTGCTACTGGCTTGCCCTGCATCCAGTGTTCTTTCAGAACGGACATTCAGTGCTGCTGGAGGCTTTGTCACTGATCACAGGGTGCGCCTCTCCACCAGCTCTGTTGATCGACTGACCTTAATCAAAATGAATCAGGCTTGGATCAACACCAGCTACCAAGCACCTGATGCTGATATTAATGAATAATATATTTTTTTTGGAAATGTCGGATCCCTTTTAGACTGCTGATGCTGAGTGACTGTCCTCTTATGCTGCTGATGGAATATCCTTCTCCTCCTCACTTTTCTTGCTGATAGCTAGTAAGAAATGTTGTGTTTCTGGGCTCCGCCACCAGTGCCTAAGGCACAATTTTTCAGCCCTGTTTAACAGGGGCACCTAATAAACAATTTTTGTTGCAATACTTTGCACGTGGCTCCTTGTTGCGCTCCAATTGGAGTTATTGGGAGGGGGTTGCAAGTGTTGTGTTGTGCCCAAGGCACAATTTTCCAGCCCTGTTTAACAGGGCGCCTAATAACAATTTTTGATGCAATAATTTGCACGTGGCTCCTTGTTGCGCTCCAATTGGAGTTATTGGGAGGGGTTGCAAGTGTTGTGTTGTGCCCAAGGCCCAATTTTTCAGCCCCTGTTTAGCAGGGGCGCCTAATAACAATTTGTGTTGCAATACTTTGCACGTGGCTCCTTGTTGGGCTCCAATTGGAGTTATTGGGAGGGGGGTTGCAGTGTTGTGTTGTGCCCAAGGCCCAATTTTTCAGCCCCTGTTTAACAGGGGCGCTTAAAAAATAACAATTTTTGATGCAAAAATTTGTACTTGGCTCCTTGTTGCGCTCCAATTGGAGTTATTGGGAGGGGTTGCAAGTGTTGTGTTGTGCCCAAGGCCCAATTTTTTCAGCCCCTGTTTAACAGGGGCACCTAATAAACAATTTTTGATGCAATAATTTGCACGTGGCTCCTTGTTGCGCTCCAATTGGAGTTATTGGGAGGGGTTGCAAGTGTTGTGTTGTGCCCAAGGCACAATTTTTCAGCCCCTGTTTAACAGGGGCGCCTAATAACAATTTTTGATGCAATAATTTGCATGTGGTTCCTTGTTGCGCTCCAATTGGAGTTATTGGGAGGGGTTGCAAGTGTTGTGTTGTGCCCAGGCACAATTTTTCAGCCCCTGTTTAACAGGGGCGCCTAATAACAATTTTTTGATGCAATAATTTGCACGTGGCTCCTTGTTGCGCTCCAATTTGAGTTATTGGGAGGGGTTGCAAGTGTTGTGTTGTGCCCAAGGCCAATTTTTTCAGCCCTGTTTAACAGGGGGCGCCTAATAACAATTTTTGATGCAATAATTTGTACGTGGCTCTTGTTGCGCTCCAATTGGAGTTATTGGGAGGGGTTGCAAGTGTTGTGTTGTGCCCAAGGCCCAATTTTCCAGCCCTGTTTAACAGGGGCACCTAATAACAATTTTTGATGCAATAATTTGCACGCGGTCCTTGTTGCGCTCCAATTGGAGTTATTGGGGGGGGGTTGCAAGTGTTGTGTTGTGCCCAAGGCACAATTTTTCAGCCCCTGTTTTAACAGGGGCTAATAACAATTTTTGATGCAATACTTTGCACGTGGCTCCTTGTTGTGCTCCAATTACAGTATGTTTGAGGGGTGCCCTTTTTTCCCACCACCGCTAAAATATTCGACATAATGTTGACACAGAACTTGCGCAAGTAGCATTCATTAATTTTTTTTTTGGTCCTTTCATGTTGTGCAGGGACATTTCTAAACACGTGCCACTACTATAGACACCCAGCAGGTGAGATATTTACTTTTCACTTTAAGCATCATTAAAATGGCTGCTCCGCAAAAAACGGCCATTTAAAAAAAAAATTTCCATTGATACGAATGACGTTTTCCAACATTTAATTGAATTTTTGGTCTTTAAAATGACCGTTTTTGAATTCGAACGTTCGGGTCCCATAGACTTCAATGGGGTTCGAAATATTCGTGCAAACCCGCGGTCTGTTTGAACGTTCTGGTGCGAACCGAACCGGGGGTGTTCGGCTCATCACCCTACTCTTGAAGCACTGACACCAGCTGTAATCTCCCCCAAATTCTTAAATTACTTTGCTTCACAATTCTCTCAAGGTTGTAGTCACCCCTGTTACTTGTGTACCTTTTTCTACCACACATTTTCTTCCATTCAACCTTACTTTAAATTGTCTTGGATCCAGCACTCAGTGAACAGCCAGCTTCATTAGCAATGACCTTTTGTGATTTACCCTCCTTGTGGAGGGTGTCAATGACTGTCTTCTGGACAACTGTCAAGTCAGCAATATTCCCTATGATTGTGTAACCTACTGAACCAGACTGAGAGACCATTTAAAGGCTTTACAGGTGTTTTGAGTTAATAAGCTGAGTGTGACATCATTAGTCTACAATATTGAACTTTTTCGCGATATTCTATTTCTGAGATACTGAATTTGGGGTTTTCACTAGCTGTAAGCCATATTAATCAAAATTAAAAGAAAAAATTGCTAGACATATACAGTATATCACAAAAGTGAATACACACCTCACATTTTTGTAAACATTTTGTTATATTTTTTCATGTGACAACAGTGAAGAAATTACACTTTGCTACAATGTAAATTAGTGAGTGCATGGCTTGTATAACCCTCCATGTTCCGGATGCATGAGTGCTGCCGGCACACGGGAGCTGAACATTGAGGGAACCATGAATGCCAACATGTACTGTGACATACTGAAGCCAAGCACAATCTCCTCCCTTCGAAGACTGGGCCGTAGGGCAGTATTCCAACATGATAACAACCCCAAACACACCTCCAAGACAACCACTGCCTTGATAAAGAAGCTGAGGGTAAACGTTTTGGACTAGCCAAGCATGTCTCCAGACCTAAACCCTATTGAGCATCTGTGGGACATCCTCAAATGAAAGGCGAAGGAGCGCAAGGTCTCTAACATTCACCAGATCCGTGATGCTGTCATGGAGGAGTGGAAGAGGACTCCAGTGGCAACCTGCAAAGCTCTGGTGAACTTCATGTCCAATAAGGTTAAGACAGTGCTGGAAAATAATAGTGGCCACACAAAATATTGACACTTTGGGTCCAATTTGAACATTTTCACTTAGAGGTGTACTCATTTTGTTTCCAGAAGTTTAACATTAATACCTGTGAGTTATTTTGAGGTGCCAACAAATCTACACTGTTATACAAGCAGTAGACTCACTACAGTAGGTGACCGCGATATTGTGTCAATCTCGCTACCTTTCTCGGCGAGATTGACCACCTACGAGCCCCGTCGCAGGAGCCAGCGCCGAGCCGGCTTGCGCGATAGGGGCAATGACATCACAGAAGCAACGGGGATCTGACTTGGAGTCCTGCCAGTTCTACACGCAGGTATCGGTATGAATCATGAGGGGGAACTCCACGCCAGAATTTTCAATAAAAAATTGGCATGGGTTCCCTCCCAGGAGGCATAACAGGCCCTTAGGTCTGCTATGGCTTGTAAGGAGAACCCCCTACGCCGAAAAAAACGGTGTGGGGGTTCCCCCACAATCCATACCAGAGTGCCGACATCTCGCACTTGCTGAAATAGAAAAAGCACATTCCAGCGAGCACATCATAGAATTGAGCGCGTCATAGAAGCGAGCGCCCCCCCTCCTGAGCCGTACCAGGCCGCATGCCCTCAACATGGGGGGGTCAGGTACTCTGAAGCAGGGGGAGCCCTGCTGCCCCCCACTTCAAAGTACCCTGTCCCCATGTTGATAAGGACAGGGCCTCTTCCCGACACTCCTGGCGGTTGTCGGGGTCTGCAGGCGGGGGCTTATCGGAATCTGGGAGCCCCCTTTAAATAAGGGGGCCCCCAGAAACCGGCCCCCCACCCTAGGAATGTGCTTTTTCTATTTCAGTGAGTGCGAGATGTCGGCACCCTGTTGCCGAGAATCATGAGAATCGTGCTGGAAACACATTCTCGGTGACAGGTACTGTACTTTACAATGTAGCAAAGTGTAATTTCTTCAGCGTTGTCACATGAAAATATATAATACAATATGAGGGGTGTACTCACTTTTGTGAGATACTGTATCACTCTGTGTGTAATCTAAATATTAGATGAGTTTCACTTTTTGAATTGAATTACTGAAATAAATTAACTTTTTGATGATATTCAAATTTTTTGAGATGCACCTATATAATGGTTGTGTCAGGCTGGGCTCTCAGCCATCTCTTCTCAGTGCTCAGGTTGCTCAGCTGGCGGTTGATTGCCAGCACTCACTGCTCCACAGTGGCTCAGCTGGTAATCATTTCCTGCTCATAAGTCCAGCCTACAGCCAACCTCTGGCTATTTAACTGCCTGGTTCATTCCTTCCATGCCTTTGCCTTGGTCAAAACATATCTGGAGACTAATCTTCTGTGTTCCTGTTGATCTGGAGACCAGGAAGCAGGGTAGCAATTCGGATCCTCAAAGGTCAGCGATGCATACAGACCCAAACATAAAAAAAGGAATCACAGATTTAAGAGCTCTCCGCTAACCGACTATGACTGTATGACACCTGTATTGTCTTGGTAGCTCGCTGCGGCCTGGCCGCATTCCCTTTCCCCTACCCCCCTTTTTTATTTATTGTACTGTCCTTGACCATATGCGTATTTTGTTTATGTGTCAGAATTGTTCTTCCTTTTTTTTTCTCCTTTCTTTATTTGTATGTCTTATACAGTATACTTTAATAAAAATGTATTGAAAAAAAAAAAAAGAGCTCTCCGCTAAACTCGAGCATTTATTTAAAAGGTAGTAAAATCACAGGCTACTCAGATTTTAGCCAATATAAAACGGCAGTAAACATACAGGATGTGGCCCCGCTGAGGAAGTTGCAAAACGTAACGCGTATGGGGTTCAGGAGTCTGAAAACACATCGCTTGCTGCCGTCCTTTTGGAACATTTAGTTGTCCATACACATCCTGTATGTTTACTGCTGTTTTTATATTGGCTAAAATGTGAGTAGCCTGTGCTTTTACTACCTTTTAAATAGATGCTTGAGTTTAGCGGAGAGCTTTTAGATCTGTGATTCCTTTTTCATGTTTGGGTCTGTATGCACCGCTGACCTTTGTGGATCCGAATTGCTACCCTGCTTCCTGGTCTCCTATGCTGAGATACCTGTTCATTTGGCCATCTAGTGAAATAGTGGTCTACATGCGAAAGTGAGAGTACCCATCCTTACTGGTGGAGGGATCACTTTAAGTTTTTGGCTTCTCATCGTCACGTGGTGGAGAATTTTAATATTTGGCTATCTGGATTTCTCTTACATATTTCTGTGGACTTTATTTCATCAATTTAGTATACCGTATTTTCCGGCGTATAAGACGACCGGGCGTATAAGACGACCCCCTAATTTTCCAATGAAAACATTGTTTTGGGCTATACTCACTGTATAAGACTACCCCCTACCTTACACAGGGATGCAGTCTTGTACCTCCAATCCAAGCCCAATGTCTGAAGGCAGCTCTGGAAGACTTAGAATCGGAATATGTGTATAGAGAGAGTATGCGCACGATAAATAAACTAGAAAAGATATAAATAGTCAATTGCACTACCGTCCCTGATAGATAAATGCATATAAATTCCCAAATTAAGGATGGGGCTTGGACTTTGCGAGTGCAGATTGAAATAATATGGTATTTGATAGAATAGCTCTGAGGTCACAGAGAACTCCCAAAAGAATCAAATTTCATAAAAATTATAATTTTAATAATAATAGTATAGTACAAAAATATTTTTTTATATATATATATACAATACACATGATCACTATGAGAGTATACAAAAAAACATGAAATAGCTTGTATACAGATGTAATACACAGTCCTACATGTTTCGCCCATTCGGGCCTCCTCAGGGACAAAACGGGTGTATCGAGTGTTCTCGGAGATGATCAAGGGTAGCCGACCACAAACTGGTACAGCATAAAATGCTGTGTAGTGTGCTACAAAAAATCACAGTGGCGCAGCACAAACAGTCTCTAAGTCGACCGTGGACAACAGCTGAGAGGCGCTTAAACCAGGGGAGGAGCTTGAAGAATATAACACAGAAAGATTTCTGTGTGCTGAATAGTTTATAGGAATGTCTCAAGATAATGCTCCATGAGAGGAAAATAAGCAACCACTCTAATCCTCGCCGTGGGGCATAGAAACAGATGTCTTCTCTTAGAAGTATCCTCACTCAATCTCCCCTGGGGCAGCCTGTGCTGTAATACGGTAATTACTCTTCCTATATATTGTTTGTTTCATATATATATATATAAATATATATATATATATATATATATATATATATATATATATATTCATTTGAATATATTCCTATGGTTTTTGCGCTGCACTGTTTTTTCTTTTATATCAGGCTACAGTGCACTTTATGAATCTTTACAACAAAATAGAGCTGACTTTTTTATCTTTACTTAGTTCTAAAATGTTCATTAGCAGTTGATTGGTTTACATTTACTCTTAATCAGAATGTCTCTGTACAGGCACCCACATATATGGGTTGATTTAGCAAAGAAAAATATACCACACATTTTGCAAGTGCAGTTGCACTCATTTTACCTAGAGCTTAGTGAAGGTGGTGAAGATCTGCCGATTTCATTATTAGTGATGAGCGGAATACGCCATATTCGATTTTGCGATATTTCGCAAATATATAGAAGAATATTCGCGAATATTCGTTAATATCGAATATTCGTGATGTTTTATAAAAAAAAAAAAATGCGAAATTTCGCTAATGCGAAATTTCGCTAGTGCGAATGCGAACTTGATTGTGAAATTCTCGTCAACACGGAGATCATTTCCTGGATTACTAAACTAATATGCACTAAACACTAACTCTACTTACACAAACTTATATGACTAAACTAAAGCAAATTTATTTATTTTTTATATACACAAAACACAGAAGGGCAGAGAACGCATTCGCGAATATTCGTAATATGAATATTCGCATTGCGAATATTCGGCAACATAAAAGGATCGCCTCAGCTACTCGGCCCAGGGTCTCTAATCATACCAGCAATGCTTTTAGACGTCGATGGATCTGTTTTAAAAATAAATTTGAAAAAATACGAATATTCGCAATAGCGAATATTCACCGCGATATTCGAGTTATTCGCGAATACTCGAATATGCAATATTCGTAACGAATATTCGCAATGCGAATATTCGTGAGCAACACTATTCATTATCCACTCATGCACAAGCAAAAATGCTGTTTTTTTTTTTTTTATTGTTATTTAAGTTCAATTCACCTTGCTTCTTGCAGCTTCACCACATTCGCTAAGCTATGGGGAAAGGGAAGGCAACTGCACTTGCAAAGTCTATTTGCCTTTAATAAGTCAACCCCATTATTTAATTGGTAGACAGCATGAGACTATTCTTGTAGTACAATGAACTTACACCTATCTTCTTAGCTATTTTACTACCAGGGTGCAAGATGTGTTCTATTCTGCTCTGTAATTTCTAACAATTGACATGGTTGGTTTAGGTTTCCAAATGTATTAACTGCTTTAACCCCCGGAAGATGTTACCCCCTTTCTGACCAGAGCACTTTTTACTATTTAGCACTGCATCGCTTTAACTGACAATTGCACGGTTGTGCGACGTTGTAGTCAAACAAAATTTGTGTCCTTTTTTCCCCACAAATAAAGCTTTCTTTTGGTGGTATTTGATCACCTCTGAGTTTTTTTTATTTTTATTTCCCTTGCATGTTACTCTCAGATCTACAGCGAGTGCAGTGCACTTGTAGTGCAAATAAGTGTAAATAATCCCCTATATATTTTACTTTTTGCTACAGTATAATAAATATCCCAATTTTTTTTTTCAAAAAAAACTAACTTTTTTCTCAGTTTAGGCTGATATGTATTTTTCTACCTATGTTTGAAAAAAAAAATCGCAATAAGTGTATGTTGATTGGTTTACGCAAGTTATAGCGTCTACAAATAGGGGATAGAATTATGGCATCAGACACTTTTGAACACATTTTTTGGACCATTGACAACTTTACAGCGATTAAAAAATGCACTGATTACTGAAAAAATTTCACTGGCAGAGAAGGGGGTTAACACTAGTGGGCGATCTAGGGCTTAATTGTCTTCCCTCTGCATGTTCTAACTTAAGGGGGCATGCGACTGACTAGGGGAAATTACAGAGCGCTGTTCATACAGAGTATGAACAGACAATCAGTCATTTCTCTCCTAAGAGAACCAGGATCTGTGTGTTTACACACACAGATTTACAAAGATTGTGGTTCTCGCTGTGTCATGAGCAATCGCGGATGCCAGTGGTCATCACGCCTGCCGGGCACTCCAATCGGCTCTGTGGGCGAGCAGCGGGCACGCTCCCCTAGAACCCACAGGGCAAGGCGACGTAACATAACATTGTTTCGCCCAGCTGAGCCATGCTGCCACAGTAAAACTGTGCCAGCTGGTCGGCAGGTGGTTAAACAAGAACTGAACAAATGCCCATATCTGCTCCCTTTGACACAATGGTAAAGATGTTAACCACTAGCCGACCAGCCGCTGCAGTTTCACAGCGGCAGTCGGCTCAGCCTGCACGAAATCACGTAGCTATACGTCACTTCGCATTGCACCCATTAGGGGGGCGAGCGGCCTCTGGTGCCGACGCGTGTGCCC
>JAJQKJ010001685.1:0-90242 GCA_029574335.1 Rana kukunoris | reverse complement strand
GCAAACCAGGAAGTGAATGAGAGAACAGAAACTAGAATGCCGGAGGTGATATAGATGAAGGAATTTAATAGGTATTTAATAGGTATTTTTTTTCCTTTACAACTCCTTTAAAGAGGGGGTTCATCACCCTAAAAAAAAAAAAAAAATGTTGTCTCCACTGACATTCAGCATACTAGCGTGAGCTACAGTATGCCTTTTTTTTTTTTTTCTGTGCTGTACTTACAGTTTAATCCTTTTGTTTCGTTTTAGACTCCGGGCAGGAAATAGGCGTTCCTATCAAGAGGGCAGGCCCGGAGTGGCTAATCGGGAGAAACCGGGACAATTCCCGTGTGCTGGGCCGGTTGACCCCCCCTCTCTCACTATGACCCCCTGAACTCTCTTTGACCCCCTCTCTCACTATGACCCCCTATCTCCCCCTGAGCTCTCTTTGACCCCCCCTCTCTCACTCTGACCCCCCCTCTCCCCCCTGAGCTCTCTTTGACCCCCCTCTCTCACTCTGACCCCCCTCTCCACCTGAGCTCTCTTTGACCCCCCTCTCTCACTCTGACCCCCCTCTCCCCCCAGAGCTCTCTTTGACCCCCCTCTCTCACTCTGGATGCCCCTCTCCCCCTGAGCTCTCTTTGACACCCCCCTCTCTCACTCTGACCCCCCCCCCCTGAGCTCTCTTTGACCCCCCCCTCACTCTCTCACTCTCTGACCCCCTGACTCCCCCCCCCCTCTCCCCCTGAGCTCTCTTTGACCCCCCTCTCACTCCTCTCTCACTCTCTCACATCTCTCACTCTCTCCTCCTCTCTCGTCTCTCTCACCCCCTCTCTCCTGAGCTCTCTTTGACCCCCCTCTCACTCTCTCACCTGACTCTCTCTCACCCCCCCTCTCTCACCCCCCCTCTCTCACCCCCCTCTCTCACTCTGACTACCCCCATCTCCCCCTGAGCCCCTCTCACACACTCCCCACACTCTCTTTGACCCCCTCTCTACCACCCCCCTCTACACTCCCTCTCTCACTCTGACCCCCCTCTCACTCTCTCCCACCTCCTCCCCAGCTCTCACCCACTCTCTCCCCCCTCTCACACCCCCACAGCTCTCTACCCCCCCCTCTCTCCCCCCTGACACTCTCTCACTCTCCACACACCCCCACTCTCTCCCCCCTCTCTCACCTCACCTCTCCTCTCTCCTCTCTCAAACCTCTCTCTCACTCTCTCTCTCAAACCCTCTCTCTCTCTCACCTCTCCTCTACACCCTCTCTCTCTCACACTCTCTCACCTCTCTCTCTCTCTCTCTCACTCTCTCTCAACCTCTCTCTCTCTCACTCTCACACTCTCTCTCTCTCTCTCAACTCTCACACCCTCTCTCTCTCACACAATCTCACCCTCTCTCTCACACCAACTCACCCTCTCACCTCACTCTCTCACCCCCTCTCTCTCTCACAACCCCTCTCTCACCCCTCTCTCTCCACCCCTCTCTCTCACCACTCTCTCTCCCCTCAACCCCTCACCCCTCTCTCTCTCTCTCTCTCTCTCTCTCTCTCCACCTCTCTCAAACTCACACTCACCTCTCTCTCTCACACACTCACCCTCAACCTCAAAAAAGCTTTATTGGCAGGACCAAATACATGTTAGCATTGTCAAAGCAGTACAGTTTGTGCCAATGACGATGGGAGTGTGCCTCTTGGGCCTGATAGACACGCTGGTGCCGACTGTTGCGTGGAGAACTCTGATTGGGTTATTGCTCTTTTATGCTCGGAAAAATATAGCTATGCATTGGAAGAAACCCACAATGCCTTCTCTGGCTCGATGGAAGCGTCTTGTAAACGAGAACCTTCCCCTATATAAAGATACATATGAAAATAGAGGGTGCCCCTTGAAATACAACAAAATTTGGCGTACCTGGTTAGCGGAACCTACAACGGCTTGATTGTCAGGAGGCGAGGTTACGGAATAGTTATGGATACCTTGCTGTAGAGGGGTACGGGAGCATTGTATACCTGATTGGGGAATAGCTGCTCCTGGTTATGGAGGAGATGTCTGACGCACTGGACATCAGCTGTGTCCCGAGTACGCATATACCTGTCATGCACTGTCCAGATCACATGCTAAAACTGTCATGACTTGTTAAGCACTATCTGTCTGCTGCCTATGTACCAAGATTTTCACCCCTTTTTTTTTTTTTTTTTTGTTGTTGTTTTGTTTTGTTGTTTTTTGAAACTGTCTATTGTTCAAAAATGTAATAAAAAAGATTTGGCAAAAAAAAAAGCAGTACAGTTTGTATCAAGAAAAAGGGGAGGGGGTAATATAACGGGGAGGGGGGTAATATAAAGGGGAATGGACATAAGTCTGTGAAAGGACTAAGTCCTCAGTTTCTCATGTCCCTCTCAGTCGGTGACACGCTGTCACATATTGGGCAGCTATCTTCACTGTTTCTTTCTTCTTCTCCCAGTAGAAATTTGAGTTCCCTCTTCTCTTCTGTAGAGTTGAAGTCCGGGATGAGAGCGGAGAGTCTCTGGAAATGAGTGTCCCTCACTGATGAGTACTTGGGGCAATGTAGCAGGAAGTGTTCCTCATCCTCCGGGACCCCCTGGTCACATTGCTGGCACAGTCTCCTCTCCCTGGGCTTGTAGGTCTGTCTGTGTTGTCCTAATTCCATTTCCAGGCTGTGGGCGTTTAGTCTGTACAGGCTCATTGTCTGTCTATCTTTGGGGTCTTGTAGCACCTCCAGGTACGGGGCCAGTTTGTAGTCTCTCTGCAGTGATTGGTAAATCACTCTCTCACCCCACTCTCTCTCTCACCCACTCTCTCTCACCACCATCTCTCTCTCTCACCCCTCTCTCTCTCACCCCTCTCTCTCTCACCCCTCTCTCTCTCACCCCTCTCTCTCTCACCCTCTCTCTCTCACCCCTCTCTCTCTCTCACCCTCTCTCTCTCAACCCCCTCTCTCTCACCCCTCTCTCTCTCTCTCACCCTCTCTCTCTCACCCCTCTCTCTCTCTCTATCTCTCACCCCTCTCTCTCTCTCTCACCCCCCTATCTCTCTCACACCCCCTCTCTCTCTCTCACCCCCCTCTCTCTCTCTCACCCTCTCACCCCCCTCTCTCTCTCTCACCCTCTCTCGCTCACCCTCTCTCTCTCACCCTCTCTCTCTCACACCCTCTCTCTCTCACCCCTCTCTCTCTCACCCCCTCTCTCTCTCACTGCCTCCCCTCTCTCTCTCACCCCTCTCCCTCTCTCTCTCACCCCTCTCCCTCTCTCTCTCACCCCTCTCTCTCTCACCCCCTCTCTCTCTTTTCACCTCTCACCTCTCTCTCACCCCTCTCTCTTCCCTCTCTCTCACCTCTCTCTCACCTCTCTCTCTCACCCCTCTCTCTCTCTCTCATCCTCTCTCTCTCTCACCCCTCTCTCTCTCTCTCTCACCCCTCTCTCTCTCCCCTCTCTCTCTCCCCCTCTCTCTCTCTCTCCCCTCTCTTTCTCTATCTCTCTCTCTCACCTCTCTCTCTCTCACCTCTCTCTCTCTCACCTCTCTCTCTCACCCCTCTCTCTGTCTCTCACCCCTCTCTCTTACCTCTCTCTCTCTCTCTCTCTCTCTCTCTCACCCCTTTCTTTCTCTCTCTCTCTCTCTCTCACCTCTCTCTCTCTCTCTTTCTCTCTCTCTCATCTCTCATATACGGGGTCCAGGGATGCAGGATGCTGTGTAATGTAAAGGGGCCCAGAGGTGCAGGGTGCTGGGTAATGTAGAAGAGAGAGAGGGTTCGCTCTGCCCTGTGGGGGGCAGAAATTTAGGGACAGAGCTTGTTACAGGGAAGTTATAAACTGGCCTGTGATTTATGCACACCTCCACGCTGTACATAAGCAAACCTGAACCCTTCACTCTGCATGTAAGGCAATCCTGAACTACGCACTCTGTACATCACGCACTCCTAAACCACGCACTCTGTATGTAACACACTCCTGAACGACGCACTCTGTACGTAACGCACTCCTCAACCACGCACTCTGTACGTAACGCACTCCTGAACCACGCACTCTGTACAAAACGCACTCCTGAACCACGCACTCTTTACAAAACGCACTCCTGAACCACACACTCTGTACAAAACGCACTCCTAAACATAATGTCCTGAACAAACGTGGGCTGGTCTAAGGCATGAAACTCCAGGGCTGAAAATGAGTCCCACTCCGGCCCTGCAAGAGGGGAACATGATTGACGGCCGGCTATGGCGCGTCACGCGTTCCGAAAATAGCCGGAGTAGGACTCGGCTCTTCACGGCGCCTGCGCCTGCGTAGTCAGCTCCTAGTCTGTGCGCAGGCGCCGTGAAGAGCCGAGTCCTACTCCGGCTATTTTCGGAACGCGTGACGCGCCATAGCCGGCCGTCAATCATGTTCCCCTCTTGATAGGAACGCCTTTTCCCCCGCGGTAGCCTGAAACAAACGAATGGATTAAACTGTAAGTACAGCGCAAAAAAATAAAGGCATACTGTAGCTGACGCTAGTATGCTGGATGGCATGGTAAAAAGTTGTTTTTTAGGGTGAACCTCCCTTTAAGGAGAAACATGTAAATGTGTTGGAATGGCCTAGTGAAAGCCTAGACCTCAATCCAATAGAAAATCTGTGGTCAGACTTAGATTGCTGTTCACAAGCGCAAACCATCCAACTTGAAGGAGCTGGGGCAGTTTTGCAAGGAGGAGGAATGGGCAAAAATCCTTGTGGTAAGATGTGGCAACTCATAGAGACTTATCCAAAGAGACTTGGAGCTGTGATAGACGCAAAAGGCGGCTCTACAAAGTATTGACTTTAGAGGGGTGAATAGTTATGCACTTTTTGTACTATTTGTTGTTTGCTTCACAAAAAAAAAAAAAAAAATTCAAAGTTGTGGGCGTGTTCTGTAAATTAAATGACGCAAATCCTCAAATAATCCATGTTACTTACAGGTTGTGAGGCAACAAAACATGAAAAATGTCAAGGGGGGTGAATACTTTTGCAAGGCACTGTATATCAAAGCAGCCCTCTAGGGGGCCTTGCTACACTCATTTTTAAGTACCCCCCACTTCTTACCCCCTCACACACCAACCAATATTGTTTTTCCAGCATTGTAAATACATGGGATTCCCGAGTCATATCAGTCTCTTTCTTTTTGCAATCTATTACAGGCAATGTAGCCCATTTAGTGCACACGGAAGTGCTGGGGAGGGAGGCATTACATCAGAGTGGTTAATTAGTGTATAATTATCAGCAATATAACATTGTGATTGATGGAGAGGAATGCAATAGGGCTTAGTGTTCCTGCAGCTCTCCTCGTAGCTTGCTGCTTCCTCCTTTGCATGCTGCCAGTCTGTATGCCTCCCTTCTTCTTGGCAGGGAGTCATGGAGACTTTCAGGGGCCCTACAAGTGCATTGTTGGTTCACTTACCTTTTCCTTCGATTTCCCTTCTAAATGTTTTTTTTCTTTGTCTGAATTTCTCACTTCCTGTTCCTCCTCAGTAAGCTTGCCCCCATCATCCGAGTCGTTCTGGCTGGGGGTTAGTAAGAGTGCTCGCCCCCTCCCATGGGACTACATCCCTGTGGGGAGATGCTGTCAACACCGCAGGGATGTAGTCCCAAGGGAGGGGGCGAGCACGCTGACTAACCCCCAGCCAGAACGACTCGGATGATGGCGGCAAGCTTACTGAGGAGGAACAGGAAGTGAGAAATTCAGACAAAGAAAAATAACATTTAGTGTGAAATGGAAGGAAAAGGTAAGTGAACCAACAATGCACTAGCTTAAAGGGGTTGTGAAAGTTTGTTATTTTTTTAAATAGGTTCCTTTAACCACTTAAGGACCGCCGCACGACGATATACGTCAACAGAATGGCACGGCTGGGCACAAGGGCGTAGAGGTATGTCCCCTTTAAGAATCCAGCCGGTGTCCCGCGATCGGGTCACAGAGCTGAAGAACGGGGAGAGGTGAGTGTAAACAAACCTCTCCCCATTCTTCCTAGTGGCTTGTCAGTGATCGTCTGTTCCCTGTCATAGGGAACGACGATCAGTGACGTCACACGCCCAGCTACACCCCCCTACAGTAAGGCCTCGTACACACGATCGGACATATCCGATGAACACGGTCCGCGGACCATTTCCATCGGATATGTCCGATCTGGAGTTTGATCCGATGGCGTGTACACACCATCGGATCAAATTCCCCGCCGGCGGACGGCGCGGTGACGTGTCGGTGACGTTGACGCCGCCACGTCACCGCCACGTCACCGCACCAGGAAGTAAAACACTTCCGCGCATGCGCCGAATCCATTCGGCGGCGGCGCAGCGGCGGTGGGGGACGACATGTCTGCTGGTAAGTGTACTAACCAGCAGACATGTCGGGCGGACAGATTCCCACCGGATAGATTTCAAAGCATGCTTTGAAATCTGTCGGGTGGACAAATCTGTCCGCTAGCCCATACACACGACCGGGGATGTCTGCTGAAACGGTCCATCGGACCGTTTTCAGCGGACATATCCCCTCGTGTGTACGAGGCCTAAGAATCAAACACTAGGGCACACTTAACCCCTACAGTGCCCCCTACAGGTTAACCCCTTCACTGCCAGTGTCATTGTCACAGTAATCGGTGCATTTTTATAGCACTGATCGCTATAAAAATGACAGTGGCCCCAAAAATGTGTCAAAAGTGTCCGATGTGTCCGCCATAATGTCGCAGTCATAATAAAAAACGCTGATCGCCGCCATTACTAGTAAAAAAAAAAAAAATAATAATAAAAAAATCATAATTATGTCCCCTATTTTGTAGGCGCTATAACTTTTGCGCAAACCAATCACTATACGCTTATTGCCATTTTTCTTTTTCTTTTTTTTTTTAACCAAAAATATGTAGAAGAATACGTATCGGCCTAAAGTGAGAACATTGTTTATTTATTTTTTTAAATTGGGATATTTATTATAGAAGTAAAAAAATATTTATTTATTTTTTCAAAATTGTCGCTCTATTGTTCTTTATAGCACAAACAATAAAAAACGCAGAGGTGATCAAATACCACCAAAAGAAAGCTCTATTTGTGGGTAAAAAAGGACGTAAATCATAATAAAAAACGCTGATCGCCGCCATTACTAGTAAAAAAAAAAAATATTAATAAAAATGGCATAAAACTACCCCCTATTTTGTAGACACTATGGCCCAGATTCACAGAGCGATTACGCCTGCGCAACAGGAGATGCGCGTGCGTAAGTCGAAATGTGCGCGTGCGTTTCGATGCACGGCATCCCCAGAACGAGATACGCAAAAAATCTACTTTTTTTTGTCCCGCGGAATTTCATTAGACTGGCGCATCCGTCCGTGCAAAAGTGCGCTAGACAGACCATTGATTTGCTAGTCAAATATGCTAATGAGGGACTTTTGGGGATCCACAAAACAACGTTGGGGCAGCGCAGGCGACGCAGTGTGCGCAACAGCAAAATGTCCTGTCTAAAATTAGACCATATAAAAGCTGGTCTAAAAAAAGAAAAAAAGTCTATTTGTCAGATAAAGCAACACTGTTAGTGAGGAGCTCAGCAGTCACACATGTTGCTCAACAATCTGTATGCCAACATGCCAGAGGCATCGTCGCGCATAGCTATACTACTGACTTTAGATGAACAAAGAAGGATGAGGGCACGGAGGATGGCACTAAGGAGGGCACGGGAGAGGATATACCGCACCCGCATAGACCTGTTTGGCATGAGCGATTCTGAGGTGTTTCGCATCTTCAGATTCACCCCTCATGTCATCCTGGAATTAACCACAACCCTGCAGGAGGACATCACCAGCCCAACACACCGCTCACATGCAGTGCAGCCACTGGTCAAGGTCATGGCAACACTCCATGTCCTTGCCAGTGGCTCTTTTCAGCGTACAAGTGGAGTGGTAGCTGGGATGTCACAATCCTCCATGAGCAGATGTGTGCACCAGGTTGTCCCTGCAATCCTCAGACGCATGGCCAACCAAATCATCAAACCCACCACTGAGGAGCTGCGGCTGAAGGCAATGACAGATTTCTACAGAATTGCCAGATTCCCACGCACTGTGGGGGCCATTGATTGCACACATGTGGCACTCCAGCCCCCCCATGAGACAGAGCACATGTACCGCAATCGGAAGCATTGGCATTCCATCAACGTACAGGTGATAGTCGATGCCCAAGGCCTCATATGGCACGTCCGTGCCAAACACCCCGGATCCAGCCATGACAGCTACATATACAATCAATGCCACATCCGAATGGAATTCGAACAGAACATGTATGGGGACACCTGGCTGGTTGGTGAGTGACATGGGAGTCAGGCATGACTATCCCCTCCCATGATGCACACATCACAAGTGGCACATGCATGACTAACATCCTCCTGTCTTTTCCCTTACAGGTGACTGCATATCCACTGGGACCCCATCTCATGACTCCTATCCGGAACCCCCAAACCCCAGGAGAGGAAAGATACAATCAAGCCCACGCCCAAACACGAGCAGTGGTGGAGCGCACCTTTGGCCTACTAAAGTCACGTTTCCGATGCCTGGATAAGTCTGGGGGTACCCTCTTGTATTCCCCAAACTTTGTGTGCCATATCATCGGTGCATGTTGCATGCTGCACAACTTCGCAGAAAGAAAGGGCCTGCAGATTGGCCTACGTGATGACCTGACCCCTGAACCAAACAATCCCCCCCTAACCGAGGCTACCCTGTCTTCTGAGGGAAGAGCAGCCAGGAGACAGCTCACATTGGGCATCTTTGCACGTTAAACACACACATTAATCATGGCACAATGAGAATGCATGCATGCACACCACTGTGGTCCCTAGCACACACCCCACATCCACATCAAATTGGATTGGCACCAGTCCACCATGCAGGACTTGTGAGCAGCAACGCCACGCCAAGGCTCCAATTATGTCACTGTACATACATACCATTCACACGGACCTGGGGATCACTTCTCCCTGGTCCTGGGGAACCCTTCTCCACCAAAATTGAGGGTGACACCCCTTTTCCGGCAGGAATGTCACCCCCACATTCAAACAGCATTCACAACCCAAAAAAACAAAAAAAAAATTACCTGCAAAAGCAAAAATTTTCCAGCCAAAAAAAAGGGGAAAAAAAAATTAATGCCCTTTGCGTGAGCCACGCCTGGGGCGCCCCCGGCCACGGCCCCGGCTTCTCAGGGGAGACTCATGGGGGAGGGGTGAAACCGGGGAAGGAGGAGCAGCCCCTGATCTCTGCCCACCTGGCGGCCTGCCCTCCAAGGCCACGGCTATTCTGTCCAGGGCAGCACCAAGTGTTGCCGTGTTGGCCTGGATAGCCAGGGTAAGGGCCCTCACATCCTGCCCAACGCTTGCTGATGTCGTCTGCAGTTCGTTTAGGCAGGTTGTGAAAGCCCGGGAGTGGGAGTCCAGGTTCCCCAGCGTATCCTTGATGGAGGACAGGCTCTCCTCCATCCGCACCAATGTCTGGCTGACCTGTCCCAGATGGCGGGTCTGGAGGAACTGGTCCCTTCTCAGAGTGGTGGGCAGGAGATCGGCCAACCCCCTGGTGTTCTGGGATGAAATCCTGCCTCCAGCTGATGCTTGTGGCCGGGGAGAAGGGGAGGCCCTTGTGAGGGGAGCCATGTTGGGGGAGGAGGGGGGGGGCTCCCCCTTAGGGAGGGCTGCCTGCTGCCAGCCAGAGGGGAAGAGTCCTCAAAAACCAAACGTCCAGTGCCTGACATGGACTCCTCCTCCTCATGATTCTCCTCCTCCTCATGATTCTCCTCCTCCTCTTGAACCTCCTCCGCGGACTCCGGCCTTGTTGGGGGGGCCTCATTAGGCTGCTGTCCTGGGGTTGGTGCGGTCAGGCCAGATGGCCCTGCACCCTCCTGCACATCTGTGGATGACACAAAACATTCACAGGTTGGAGGATCCACACACTTGCCACATATTCCCTTTCACCTCCTCCCCCACACATGCTACACACCTGATATTAAAAAAAATACTTACCTGGCACCACGGGCTCAGGACTTGAGTCAAAGCCGGGCAGGCCCTCAACTTCATGCCGATGAAAGGTCAGGGCCACCGCACGCTCCTCCGCTGTCAGCCTAATATGGCATGGTGGGCCCCCTCCTGTGCCCCTGGCATGGGCATGCATTCTGGCCAGCTTCTGTTTGACCAGACGCCGGAGGTCATTGATTTTTTTGTCAATCCCAGACGGGGTCCGTGTCTCCCCCTCCTCCGCTGAATTGACCTGCTCAGTGATCATATCCAAAATCTCCCTCCTCCTGGCCGGGGTGGTGTTGGCACTGTCCGGGCCGTGGAGGAAACGCCCATACTCGCTAATGGCCCGGGCAAGAATTTGTTTTTCCCCAACTGTAAAATTGAGCTTTCGTTTTCTCTCTGTCATACTTCCAAAAAAACTCACTCCCAGTCAACAAAATTCACTCACAAAAACAAGCACAACCAATCAAGCAAGAACACACACAAAGAGAAAACTACTCAGCAAGAAACAGTCACAAAAAAAACAAAACAAAAAAACAGCAGGAAAACAAACGAACACAAATATATCAATCAAACAAACAGTCTCTCAAACACTTATCAAAAACCACTTTCAAAGATCTACTAACAAACACTTGATCACACAGAACACTAATCTGACAACTACAAAACACACCGCAACTAACAACGGGACAAAAGCACTTTGTTAAATGGGAAGGGACAAAGGGATGTACTTTTGCAATGCAAGTGCGTTTGTGTCTGTCTATTTATGCTGTTTGCGTAGTTCACAACGTTGCCCTAGTCCATTTCCAATTTCACTGATTGCGCCGCTCCCGAGTTGTGAGCATGCGCACAGCGGAGCTGACATGGTCTGCTTCAAGCGCGCATGCGCGAGCCGGCCGGCCCTTCATTTGCATGGGGTCACGGCTCATTTCAATGTAACACGCCCACGTCCTTCCCAATTTGTATTACTCCTCCTTACGCCTCGGGAAAAACGTTACGCATGCGCAATTTCCTGCGCAAAAGCTACGAGAATAGGGTGATTACTCGGCAAAATTGCGCAAGTCTAACGTAAAGGCGGTGCGCTACGCCGGTCCAATAATGCGCAGATGTACCTGAATCTGGGCCTATAACTTTTGCGCAAATCGATCAATAAACGCTTATTGTCATTTTTTTTAACCAAAAATAAGTATAAGAATACGTATCGGCCAAAACTGAGGAACATTTTTTTTTTATATATATTTTTGGGGGATATTTATTAGAGCAAAAAGTAAAAATATTGCATTTTCTCTATTTTTGTTTATAGTGCAAAAAATAAAAAAACGCAGAGGTGATCAAATACCACCAAAAGAAAGCTCTATTTGTGGGGGAAAAGGGACATTTTTGTTTGGGAGCCACGTCGCACGACCGCGCAATTGTCAGCTAAATGTGACGCAGTGCCGAATCGCAAAAAGTGGCCTGGTCCTTTAGCTGCAAAATGGTCCGGGGCTTAAGTGGTTAAGCTAGTGCATTGTTGGTGAACTTACCTTTTCCTTCAATTTTCCCTTCTAAATGTTTTTATTCCCCTTTGTTTTCTTTGTCTGAATTTCTCACTTCCTGTTCCTCCTCAGTAAGCTGTTCTGGATTACTAACCCCCAACCAGAACGGCTCGAATGATAGGGGCAAGCTTACTGAGGAGGAACAGGAAGTGAGAAATTCAGACATAGAAATTTAGAAGGGAAATGGAAGAAAAAGGTAAGTGAACCAACTATGCACAAGCTTAAGGCCGTGTACACACGATTGGTCCAAACCGATGAAAGTGGACTGAAGTCCAGTTTCATTGGTCCAAACTGACCGTGTGTACGGCCCATCGGTCTGTCGTCCTTCGGACCAAAGTTTGAAAACTTGCTTTAAAATCGGACTGATGGTTGCCTGACCATCGGTCCAAACCGATGGTTAGTACACAAAAGCATCGGTTCAAAAACCCGCGCATGCTCAGAATCAAGTCGACGCATGCTCGAAAGCATTGAACTTCATTTTTTTTTCAGCACGCCGTTGTGTTTTACGTCACCGCTTTCTGGGCCGATGGGATTTTGAACTGATGGTGTGTACGCACATCAGATCATCAGACCATCAGTCTGTGATCCGATGAAAATGGTCCGTTGGACCATTCTCATCGGGTTGGACCGATCGCGTGTACGCGGCCTTAAGGAACCTATTTAGAAAATAAAAAATTAACCTTTACAACCCCTTTAACCTCCTGAGATCCGCGCTATAGCCGGATGACGGCTACAGCGCGGACCTGAATATTCAACAGGACGTCAATTGACGGCCTCCCCTTTGGGCGTTCCCAGCGCACGCTCCAGAGCGTGCAGCGGGGAAAGTCTGTGTTGGCAGTGTCCCTTGGACACAGCCAATTACAGATCGCCGCAAACGGCCAATCAGAGTGGCCGTTTGCGATGCGATCTGTGCGGCCAATGAGAGATGATCTCATATGTAAACATATGAGATCATCTCTCATTGCCGGCTCACACAGAAACAGCGTCCTGTCATGGAGAGAGGAGACCGATCTGTGTCCCTTGTACATAGGGACACAGATCGGTCACCTCCCCCAGTCACCCCCTCCCCCTACAGTTAGAACACAATGCAGGGAATACATTTAACCCCTCCCTCACCCCCTAGTGTTAACCCCTTCAATGCCAGTCACATTTATACAGTAATTAGTGCATATTTATAGCACTGATCGCAGTATAAATGTGAATGGCGCCAAAAATGTGTCAAAAGTGTCCAATGTGTCCGCCATAATGCCGCAGTCCCAATAAAAATTGCAGATCGCCGCCATTTCTAGTAAAAAATAAATAATAAAAAATAATAATTCTGTCCCCTATTTTGTAGGCGCTATAACTTTTGCGCAAACCAGTCGCTTATTGCGTTTTTTTGTTTTTTTTTTACCAAAAATATGTAGAAGAATACGTATCGCCCTAAACTGAGAAAAAAAAATTGATTTTTTTAAAAAAAAATTGGGATATTTATTATAGCAACAAGTAAAAAATATTGTATTTTTTTTTCAAAATTGTCGCTCTTTTTTGTTTATAGCGCAAAAAATAAAAACCGCAGAGGCGATCAAATACCACCAAAAGAAAGCTCTACTTGTGGGGAAAAAAGGACGTCAATTTTGTTTGGGAGCCACGTCGCACGACCGCGCAATTGTCAGTTAAAGCTAAGCAGTGCCGTAAGCTGAAATTTCACCTGGGCAGGAGGGGGGTATATGTGCCCAGTAAGCAAGTGGTTAAACTTGAAATGCTGTCAGTGGCGTTTTTTCTGAATGTTTTCTCCGTTCAGTTGTACTGAAGAAGTCCTTAGGCGTTGGGAAGGATCAACATTGGACGCTATCTGCTTGGATTCTACACATCCTGGCACCTGCTGCCCAGATCTGCAGTGTGTAGGACCCGCTCCTGTCATCTGAATATGGTAAGTTCCTGGCCAGTTTCTATTCTTTGCACTAGGAGATGAGAGCTGGGAGGGTGGACAGCGGGCAGAGGAGGGAGGAAGATGAAGTGTGGAGGGGATGGAAAGCCTCAGCCACGTTATGTCACATATCAGGAGGGGAGGCAGCTGTCTGTGCAACTTTTGGAATGAGAAGGAGGAGGGGGGGGTGACAGGAGGGTTGGGGGCCAACTTTAGTGTTCAGCAGGTCTAAAGGGTCTCTTTTGCAGGACAGACTGAAGAGGAGAGGGAGACGTAGAGGGGGCTCAGACCTAGGGGCAAGCCCAAGGCCTTCCACCATCCCAGGCCTCACCTCGAAGGACAAGTGCATGGATATGAGCGGACCTGTCCTTGTCAAGAGTTTGGAGTTGCATTTGTAAGAAGTTTCGATTTTTTTCTTGCCACCCTGGGGCTGTTGCCCCCCCCTTCATCTCTCCCTCTTGCCACCCTGGGGTTGTTGCCCCCTCCTTCATCTCTCCCTCTTGCCACCCTGGGGCTGTTGCCCCCTTCTTCATCTCTCCCTCTTGCCACCCTGGGGTTGTTGCCCCCTCCTTCATCTCTCCCTCTTGCCACCCTGGTGTATGCCCCCCGCTGCCAACGCCTTTTGAAATACACGACCAGTTGACACATCACCGTCTACTCTCGGGACACTCCTGGACTTGCTTGAATCCTGCTCTATAATTAATTAACTCTTTAGCCTGGGAATACGATCCCGTTCTGACATTTACCATGTACCGTGCCCAAGTGATGATGAACTTAAATGCCAACGAGAACGGGGCTTCCGGCCCCCAGACGCGACCCATCACCAAGACTGCTGGAGCTCCTCCAAGCCCTAGCGTTCTCCCCAAACGCCAAAAAATCACACCAGAGCAAGACCAGTCGCAGCCCTGCCCACCTCAGTTTGTGCGCAAGCTTAAGAACGCTGCCATTGGCACAGGCTGTGACATCCGTCTAAAGGTGGCAGTGTCAGGAAACCCAAAGCCAACGCTGAGCTGGTACAAAAACAAAGAGCCCCTTGACCCCAGAGCAGAGGAATACGGGACGCTGTGCATTAGGGACAGCAAGATGGAGGATGCCGGGGTTTACACTTGCGTGGCGCAGAACGCGTTGGGGGAAGCGGTGACCAGCGCCGTGCTTGCCATCATCGACTTAGAAGGTAAGAACAATTCAGTAATTCCATACTTTGTTGCCTGTATTGTACCATGTAGGTAAGTGTCACCCGGTGCCTCATTAAATTTATGGCGAAAGGTAAACTGAGCGGCGCAATGTGGGGATGACGCAACGAGCAACTGACACTGTGTGTTGGGTGACATTGGTGGATTGATAACTTGTGTACTTCGTCTGTATATATATATATATATATCTCTTATACGCCTCATCAGCACATACCAGGCAGAGCAACTACCCATGTCATTCCTCAAAGCGAATCGGCCCTCTAAACTCTATGTGGGCAACTTTCTTCAGATCCACTTTGTAGATTTTGAAATACGTGTACAGAAAAGGCAACTGCCGGAGCACGGGTCTCCTTTTTTAGGTCTTGGTTTACTCATATACAAAAGAGTTGGAATTGCGCTAATAGTGAATATATGACCAATAAAAGGCACGGTGCATACTGTAAATGTTTTACACAAATTGAATATATATCCTGTGATCACACAGAAGTAATCAATTGTGATAGATAACATACAGGTGTGGATACAAAAATGAATCCACCAGATACCACACAAAAAAATTTTCTTAGACTGGTGTTAAGTGATCTGTGTGAAAGAAAAAAACACCACACTTAAGTGTAGTAATTGTAAGGTTAATGAAGCCACACAAGTGTTAAATAAATGAAAAATAAATCAAAATAAGATTCCACCTAATGAGCATAGAAAGATCAAATCCAAAGTCTAAAAAATGCCAAAAAAAGTCAATGTGGTGAGAACCCTCAGATAAAATAAAAAATGAAAAAATAAAAATAAATATAGCGTCTCCACCTTGCTGACATGTATGTACATGAAAAACCACAGGAGAGAAGGAAGTCTCAAGCCGGTATGGATGCGTTAATCTTCTGAATGTCGATCACAACCTGCATAGATCTAGACCGCAGAGCCTCAGCGCCATAAAACAAAGAAGAAAGACAAAAAAACTCCCATAGTGTAAAACCTTATGGATAATTTAATGTAACTACACCCGTGTGAGACAGTCTTACGACCGGGGAAGGGATTAGTGCAAACCCACCACCTCTGCACACACTGACCCTTACCAGATCTGGACCCCACGGGGTAGGTATAGGCACTCAGAGGAGGGGATCGTAGTTCAGCAAACATGGAATATCACCCGATGACAGTAGTGATGATGGCATGAAACAACAAAGAACCGCTCATGGTGTAAAATCCAATGGTATTTAATGTATAAGAAAGTAAAAGTTGCACTTACAAGAGACGAAATCAATAAGGCATGTAAAACAAAGTGCCGGCCGGCTGGATGGAAAGCGTGCGTCCTTCCGTCTGGATGCGGTGACGTGAGAACGTCTCCTCCCAACATTTCGTCTACAAAGACTTGATCACGGGATAAGGACGACGTCCCACGTCACCGCAGAAGTATCCACAGAGGGCGGAGTCAGTCGAGAGAGCGGCCCCATCGTCGCCATTTTGAAAAAGGGATAAAGTGAGGGAAAAGAAAACATTTCAGCCTTCTCTCCGTTTAAAATGTGGATAGCAGCCGTACAGGGAATCAAGTGCGCGCAACTTTATTGGCGAGCATTCCCTAGAGTGGCCAACATACACAGGAAACATATATGGAACTCATAATTAAGATGGGTAAAGAAATTTAAAATAATAATAGAGAAGCTATACCGCTCAAGAGAACTGACTCACGACCGCTGTGTATAGGCAACTGTACAAGATAAATAATCACTACAGCAACTGCATATGAATGAATATTGCATTGCGGGTGATCACGCACTGACGTAGGAAACATTTTGTTACAATCAGTCTCATCCTTGAATTAAAAGGGAGAGGGGGGGGGAGGGGGAAGGGAAGGGGGGGGGGGGGGGGAGAGGAAGACAACTCCTGAAAATATTTAGACACAATTAATATCCATGAGGTACATGCATCATTAAGATAACATATACTTTTATCTTTGCACATTCTATTTGTTTCTTACTATCATAAGAATATGCAATTTTTATGGTTTCCCTTTCGGTCATTTGTCAGGGGTATATATACTGCATTTAGTTTTTATTCTGATTTAATGGTCACCTTTGCATTATGTTAGTATATTCATGTACTTAATGATGTTGACAATTGTACTCTAAGGAGTGGGGCTCTTCCTCTCCCCCCCCCCCCCCCTTCCCTTCCCCCTCCCCCCCCCCCTCTCCCTTTTAATTCAAGGATGAGACTGATTGTAACAAAATGTTTCCTACGTCAGTGCGTGATCACCCGCAATGCAATATTCATTCATATGCAGTTGCTGTAGTGATTATTTATCTTGTACAGTTGCCTATACACAGCGGTCGTGAGTCAGTTCTCTTGAGCGGTATAGCTTCTCTATTATTATTTTAAATTTCTTTACCCATCTTAATTATGAGTTCCATATATGTTTCCTGTGTATGTTGGCCACTCTAGGGAATGCTCGCCAATAAAGTTGCGCGCACTTGATTCCCTGTACGGCTGCTATCCACATTTTAAACGGAGAGAAGGCTGAAATGTTTTCTTTTCCCTCACTTTATCCCTTTTTCAAAATGGCGACGATGGGGCCGCTCTCTCGACTGACTCCGCCCTCTGTGGATACTTCTGCGGTGACGTGGGACGTCGTCCTTATCCCGTGATCAAGTCTTTGTAGACGAAACGTTGGGAGGAGACGTTCTCACGTCACCGCATCCAGACGGAAGGACGCACGCTTTCCATCCAGCCGGCCGGCACTTTGTTTTACATGCCTTATTGATTTCGTCTCTTGTAAGTGCAACTTTTACTTTCTTATACATTAAATACCATTGGATTTTACACCATGAGCGGTTCTTTGTTGTTTCATGCCATCATCACTACTGTCATCGGGTGATATTCCATGTTTGCTGAACTACGATCCCCTCCTCTGAGTGCCTATACCTACCCCGTGGGGTCCAGATCTGGTAAGGGTCAGTGTGTGCAGAGGTGGTGGGTTTGCACTAATCCCTTCCCCGGTCGTAAGACTGTCTCACACGGGTGTAGTTACATTAAATTATCCATAAGGTTTTACACTATGGGAGTTTTTTTGTCTTTCTTCTTTGTTTTATGGCGCTGAGGCTCTGCGGTCTAGATCTATGCAGGTTGTGATCGACATTCAGAAGATTAACGCATCCATACCGGCTTGAGACTTCCTTCTCTCCTGTGGTTTTTCATGTACATACATGTCAGCAAGGTGGAGACGCTATATTTATTTTTATTTTTTCATTTTTTATTTTATCTGAGGGTTCTCACCACATTGACTTTTTTTGGCATTTTTTAGACTTTGGATTTGATCTTTCTATGCTCATTAGGTGGAATCTTATTTTGATTTATTTTTCATTTATTTAACACTTGTGTGGCTTCATTAACCTTACAATTACTACACTTAAGTGTGGTGTTTTTTTCTTTCACACAGATCACTTAACACCAGTCTAAGAAAATTTTTTTGTGTGGTATCTGGTGGATTCATTTTTGTATCCACACCTGTATGTTATCTATCACAATTGATTACTTCTGTGTGATCACAGGATATATATTCAATTTGTGTAAAACATTTACAGTATGCACCGTGCCTTTTATTGGTCATATATTCACTATTAGCGCGATTCCAACTCTTTTGTATATTATTATTTATGTTGTATAACATTTTTGTATCGCAGCTTTTTTTCTCATTGTTCACTGGGTAAGCGCAATATTTTCTTCTTGTTATTTATCTTGGTTTACTCATACCTGATATTTAACCCTTTCATGACTAAGCCTATTTCTGACATTTGGTGTTTACAAGTTTAAATCCGTATTTTTGCTAGAAAATTACTTAGAACCCCCAAACATTATATATACCGTATATACTCGAGTATAAGCCCCCCTCGGCTTATACTCAGGTCACCTTTTTGTGCCTGATGTCCCGGACTTTGGGAACCCGGTACTAGCCGGAACTTGGCACACATGTAGCCCTATTTCTCCTCTACAAGTGTGCAAAAGTTTGTTGACTGGGGCACTTACGGTTGGGGAGCACCGATTTTTCAAAGCCGGGCACCCCTTCCATAGACTCCCAAGTTAAACGCCAGTCTAGTCATGGGCACAGTGAGGCATGCACATGGGCACAGTGAGGCATGGGCACAGTGAGGCATGGGCACAGTGAGGTATGGACATGGACACATTGAGGCACAGCGAGGCATGCAGATGTCAATACGTTTTCCCAGCCCCATTTCTCCTCTACAAGTGTTTAAAGTTTGTTGTCTGGGGGACTTTTCAAAACCAGGTACCCCTTTCATAGACTCCCATGTTAAACGTCAGTCTAGTCATGGACACAGTGAGGCATGGACACATTGAGGCATGGGCACAGTGAGGCATGGGCACAGTGAGGCATGGGCACAGTGAGGCATGGGCACAGTGAGGCATGCACATGGACACAGTGAGGCATATGCACAGTGAGGCATGGGCACAGTGAGGCATGGGCACAGTGAGGCATGGGCACAGTGCGGCATGCACATGGACACAGTGAGGCATAGGCACAGTGAGGCATGGATACAGTGAGGCATAGGCACAGTGAGGGATGGGCACAGTGAGGTATGGACACAGTGAGGCATGGGCACAGTGAGGCATGGGCACAGTGAGGCATGGGCACAGTGAGGCATGGGCACAGTGAGGCATGCACATGGACACAGTGAGGCATAGGCACAGTGAGGCATGGATACAGTGAGGCATAGGCACAGTGAGGGATGGGCACAGTGAGGTATGGACACAGTGAGGCATGGGCACAGTGAGGCATGGGCACAGTGAGGCATGGGCACAGTGAGGCATGCACATGGACACAGTGAGGCATATGCACAGTGAGGCATGGACACAGTGAGGCATAGGCACAGTGAGGGATGGGCACAGTGAGGTATGGACATGGACACAGTGAGGCACAGTGAGGCATGCAGATGGACACCTTAGGCTTTTACTCGAGTCAATACGTTTTCCCAGTTTTTTGTGGTAAAATTAGGCGCCTCGGCTTATATTCGGATTGGCTTATACTCGAGTATATATGGTATATATATATTTTTAGCAGAGAATCTGAAGAATAAAATGGCGATTGTTGCAATATTTTATGTCACACCGTATTTGTGCAGCAATGTTTTAAACGCACCTTTTTGCCAAAAAGGACACTAGCCCAATTTTTTTATAATGTGAAAGATGATGTTACGCCGAGTAAATAGATACCAAACACGTCACGCTTTATAATTGCACGCACTCGTGGAATGGCAACAAACTACGGTACCTAAAAATATCCATAGGCGACACTTTAATTTATTAATTTTTTTGGACGGTTAGCAGGTTAAAGATATAGAGGAGATCTAGGGCTAGAATTATTGCTCTCGCTCTGACGATCATTGCAATACCTCCCATGTGTAATTTGAACACTGTTTTAATATGCGTGTGCTACTTCCGTATACGTTTTCTTTGCTGTCCAAACTCGCGGGGACAGGGGCGCTTTATATAAAAAAAAAAATCTTATTTATTTTTTTATTTTTATATTATTAAATTGTGTTTCAAAATTTAAAATCGCTTGTATTGCTGTCACAAGGAATGTAAACATCCCTTGTGACCGTAGAAGGTGATGACAGGTACTCTTTATGGAGGGATTGGGGGTCCAAAAACAGCGATTCTAAATACTGTATATATTTTTTAAATACGGTGCCATTGGCAGCCTAGTAAACCCGGAAGTGACGTTGTGACTTCGCTTCCGTGTTTACACTCAGGAGACTAGAACAAAGCCATTTACGACGTGGCTATTCAAACAAAATTTGCGTCCTTTTTTCCCACAACTGCTTTGGGGAAAGTGCAGGGGCCCCTCATGCAGCTGGGGCCCCTGGTCACTGCCCAGGTGTGCCCTCTCATTAAGACAGACTTGCGTACAGGTACGTCGATCTGCCCAGCCGTGCCATTGTGCCGACGTATATCGTCGCGCGTGGGTCCTTAAGCGGTTAAAGCTTTACTAAAAACTTGTGCTTTGAGCCATTGACTATTTTTGTACCTCTTATGGACTTTCTCAGCAAGATTACCCGTGCCTACACTCCAGCTTGACTCCTCACCTTTGGAGACTTACTCCACTTACTGGATTATCGATGGAGGGCAAGATCTTCTTGCCGCAGCAACATATAGTGGGCAAAATGGGGACATTAAGAACACTCTTTTTTTTTTGCATGGAAAATAAAAAATAAAAATAAAAAAATCAACTCTAGTATCAAGTATCTATTGAGGAAACATACACTGTTTCCCCAAAAATAAGACCTACCCCGGAAATAAGACCTAGCATTATTTTCCAGGATACACCGTCGTATCTCTGTATCTGGCCCTCGGTATCTATGTGACTGATTCTTAGAATCAGTTACGCATAGATTTTGCTTAGATCCGACTGGCATAAGTCACTTACACCGTCGGATCTAAGTTGTAATGTTACGCTGGGCTCGAGGTGGCGTTCCCGTCAATTTCTGCGTTGAATATGCAAATGAGCGTGATACGCCGATTCCCGAACGAATTTGCGCACCGTCGTCGTAGTTCACGTAGTTTGCGTAAGCGTAAGGTTACCCCTGCTATATGAGGGGCAACCTTGCGTTGGTCCGGCGTACACCATGTTAGGTATGGACGTCGGGACAGCGCCGTGTTTTTCCGTCGTTTACGTCGTTTACGTAACTCATCGCGAATAGGGCTGTGCGTTAATTACGTTGCCGTCGAAATCAATGTATTTGCGGCGTACTATGGAGCATGCGCAGTGGGCTACGTTTAGGGCCGGCGCATGCGCAGTTCGTTCGGCGCGGGGGCGCGCTTAATTTAAATACAGCACGCCCCCCTCCTCCCCTATTTGAATTACGCGGCCTTACGCCGTCCCATTTACGATACGCCGCCGCACATTACAGAGCAAGTGCTTTGAGAATACAGCACCTGCCCGTAAAAAGTGCGGAGGCGTAGCGTAAATGGGTTACGCTACGCTACGCACAAAAATCAGTTCACTTTTGGGTGGAGTGCCATTATATCACTTTAAGACGATGCTGAATAAACAAAACCCCCCCATCCCCCCTTTTGCTTTAGCAGAGCCTAATGTTTGAAGGAGCAAAGGGCAGCTTTACAGGGATAGAGCCCGGGACTAAAAATAGTCCTAATCAGGATAACACCTGGCATCTTCCTTTCAAACATAACGTTGTTAAAGCTCATTCTTGGCCATGCCCGGGCAGACCGTCCACCAACAACTGCGCCATAATTCAGAGCTGCTCTGTTTGTATAACAATTACTCCATTTCCAGATGGAGCGGATCTCTTAAAGCGGAGGTCCGCCAAAATTATTATTTTTTTAAAGAGGAAGTAAACCCCCCTGCTTATACTTACCTCAGAACGAAGCCCCCACAGCGGTCCACTTCTGCCCCTCCGGCCGCCGACATGTTGTCCCGGCGTGACTTCCGGGTATTGCCGCTCCAGCTCTGTGATTGTCCGGAGCGGCGATGACGTCACTCCATGCATGCGAACAAAAAACAGCATATGCTGGGGAACAAATGGCACAGGGCCAGATTCATAAAGAGTTACGCAGGCGTATCAGTAGATACGCTGTAAAAACTTAGAATCTGCGCCGTCGTATCTTTAAGCGTATGCTCAAAGTGAGATACGCTTAATTTTTGCTAAGCGACCAGCGTAAGTCTCCTACGCCGTTGTATCTTAGCTGCCTATTTACGCTGGCCGCTAGGGGCGTTTACGTTGATTTACGCCTAGAATATGTAAATCAGTGAGATACGCCAATTAATGAACGTACGCCTGGCCGACGCAGTAAAGATACGCCGTTTACGTAAGGCGTTTTCAGGCGTAAAGATAAAGCACCAATAAGATGGCGCAGCCATGGACGTCGGGACCGCGTAAAAATTTTCACGTTTTACTTCGTTTGCGTAACTCGTCCGTGAATGGGGCTGGACGTAAATTAACGTTGAAACCAATGAGTCCTAGCGGCGTAATTTGGAGTATGCGCACTGGTATACGTCCACGGACAGCGCATGCGCCGTCAGTAAAAAACTTAATTTACGTGGGGTCACACTTAAATAAAACACGCCCACATCAAACACATTTGAATATGGCGGGCTTACACTGGCCCATTTACGCTACGCCGCCGCTTCGTGAATTCAGCACTTGCCCCGCTAATTTACGGCGGCGTAGCGTATCTCAGATACGCTACGCCCGCACAAATATAGGCCACACTACATGAATCTAGCCAACAGAGTTTTGTTTCTTCCCGACGCATGCGCCGTTTGCATTTCCGGCGGACTACAAGTGAAATATCTCCTAAACGGCGCACGTTTAGGAGATATTTCCACTACCTATAGGTAAGCCTTACCTAGGCTTACCTATAGGTAGAAGTCCAAATGCGCGATCCGAATAGTCCCTGCTGTCTTCTGGGACCTGTGTGTCTCCCAGAAGACAGCGCGGGGGGAGGGGAGGCGCCAGATACCCGCAGATAAAGTGGCTGTCTATGCCCGGAAGTGGGAGCAAATATCTGTATCTAACAGGTATCTGCTCCCCCCTCCCCCTGAAAGGTGGCAAAGGTGACACTGAAGGGGGGGAGGGTACCGAAAAGTGGAAGTTCCATTTTTGGGTGGAACTCTGCTTTTAATGTTATTTTTCTTAAAGTAAAGCTGTCCATAAATGTGTGATTTTCTTTCCCCGCAACAACAGGTTGATTTCCCAATCAGCAGACTTTGAGTTGATGGGGAATCCCTCCCACTGAACCATTGTGTTCTCCTGGTGCCCACTAGCAATAATCGCAAAATCCGACAGGTGCTTGTACCCAGGACCGCTGATAGAAATCAGAGGCCGATCGACGTTAAGGGACATGGCTGGAGGATTTATTTTTTTACATTAAATTATTTATCTAAACAGGTTGCAGGGCCCCCCTGCTGGCTGGGCCCGGTTCAACAGGGCCAGTTGTACAGGCCTATCAGCGGCCCTGGTTTACCCAAGTTGATCAATAGATCAACTTGGGTACATTCAGCTTACCCATGCCTGGTTCAACTTTCGACTGGTTCCTGCTGATTCGGATGAAATTCGAACCGTCTATGGCTGGATTAACATACCGAAAACTGACCAGTCAATGGGGGGATGGATTCAATGTACGCAATCAAATTATCATTTTCACTTATATACCTCAAGAGCAGCCATTCTCAAACTTTTTTACATGGAGGAACCCTTAAAATGACTTTCTGGTCTCAGGGAATCCCTACCAATAATTACTTTGGCCCGGATTCACAAAGCACTTACGCCGATGTATCTCCAGATACGCCACGTAAGTGTAAATATGTGCCGTCGTATCTGTGCGCCGTGCCCACAGAACTAAGATACGCCTAAAAACAGGCTTCAGTCCACCGACGTAACTTGCCTACGCCGGCGTATAGTGGGCGCATAGTTACGCTGGACGCATCTGGCGCTCCCATTGATTTCCTATTTAAATATGCAAATGAGGCAAATACAGCGATTCACGAACGTACTTGCGCCCGGCGCATAATATACGCGGTTTGCGTAAGTCGTACGTCCGGCGTAAAGTTATTCCCCATATTGGAGGCGCAACTCATGCAAAGGTATGAACCAGGTAACGAACGCCGTCGTATTTTACGTTGTTTACGTAGGTTAAGTTCACACTGTAGGCAGTGATTCGACGTACTTTAGCCAGTTGTTTCGACGTGATTGTGAGCATGCGCACTGGGATACGTCCACAGGACGGCGCATGCGCCGTTATTTTTAAAGCGGATCTCCACCCTAAAGTGAAGATCCTCTGATCCGAACACTCCCCCCCTCCGGTGTCACAATTGACACCTTTCAGGGGGAGGGGGGTGCAGATAGACAGGTATCTGCACCCACTTCCGGCCCAGCATTCACGGGCAAAAGACAGGCATTGCATCACATCCCGTCCGTCCCCCGTTGTGTGCTGGGAACACTCGGCTCCCAGCACACAGCTGGAGCCAATCGGCGGGCGCAGCGCGACTCGCGCATGCGCCGTAGGGAACCGGGCAGTGAAGCCGCAGCGCTTCACTTCCTGGTTCCCTCACCGTGGATGGAGCGGGGAACAGCAGAGAGACAAGCGATCGCTCATCCTCTGCTGCGGACGCCGCTGGACTCCAGGACAGGTAAGTGTCCTAATATTAAAAGTCAGCAGCTGCAGTATTTGTTGCTGCTGGCTTTTAATATTTTCTTTTTTGTGAACCATCCGCTTTAAGTACTTGTGTGACGCTCGGCCCATCATTTGCATGGGGTCACGCTTCATTTAAATGTATCACATCCACTTCCAGCCCACTTCCACCTACTTTGACTTAAGCCGGCTTACGCCTACGAATTTACGTTACGCCGGTGCAACGTTGGGAGCATTTGCTTTGTGAATTCCATGCTTCGCTCTCCGCACTGCGCCGGCGTAGCGTAAAAGACATACGCTACGGCGGCATATATATGCGCTGATGTATGCCTATATCTACAGCTCACAGAACATTAGTGGGATAGTCAATGGGAAGAATGTTTCTTCCACTTGTGGTCAGGGCCGCCATCAGGGGGGTACAGGCATTACACCTGTGAGGGGCCTGATGGTCCCCAGGGGCCCAGCTAGCCCCCCTCCCGTTTTTTTTTTGTTGCATTACACGTGTAAGGGGTCCGATGGTCTCCAGGGCCCCTTACAGGCCCGGCTGGCCCCCTCCCCCCTTTTTTTTCCATTACACCTGTAAGGGGCCCGATGGTCTCCGCTGAGCAGTCGGGCGGACAGGGTGGTCCCCGCACACTGTGCAGGGACCGCCCTGTCTCTCCTCCGCTATCCCCTATGGGGAATCGGATGGAAACGGACCGTCTGTCCGTTTGCATCCGATCCGTTCGGCCAGACGGAAGAAAAATAGGACATTCTTCCGTCCGAAAAAACGGATGCGGATCTGCTCCCATAGGGGCCCATTACAAGTCCGTTAACGGACTTGTAATTAGCGGACCGTTCGTCCGCTAGTGTGAAAGGGCCCTAATGCCACGGACACACAGTCGGACTTTCCAACGGGAAAACCTCTGTCGGAAATTAGAGAACCTGTTCTCTATTTAAGTTCCGTCAGAAATTCCAAAAGTCCGATGGGTCATACACACGGTCGGACTATCCAATGAAAAGCTCCCATGGGACTTTTTCTGTCGGAAATTCCGACCGTGTGTACGAGGCATAAGTGTAGCAATATGGTTACATTTAACCACTTGCTTACTTGGCACATATACCCCCTTCCTGACCAGGTGAAATTTCAGCTTCCGGCACTGCGTCGCTTTAACTTTAAATTGCGCGGTCGTGCGACGTGGCTCCCAAACAAAATTGGCGACCTTTTTTTCCACATAAATAGAGCTTTCTTTTGGTGGTATTTGATCGCCTCTGCGGTTTTTATTTTTTGTGCTATAAACAAAAATAGAGCGACAATTTAAAAAAAAAATCAATATTGTTTACTTGTTGCTATAACCTCTTCAGGTCCGCGCTATTGACCGAATACGTCAACAGCGCGGACCTGAGGCGCCGGGGTCATGTCTTTGGACGTGATTTACTTGTAATTCCCCGTGCGCGCCACCCTGTGGTGCGCGGCGGGGAAAAACAGTCCCGACACATCACCGAGGATCCGATGCGTGTACCCGGCGGCCGCGATGTCCGTCAGGTACACGCGATCGTCGGTGAGAGAGCAGGGACGTGGAGCTCTGAGTGTAAACACAGAGCTTCACGTCCTGTCAGTGAAAGGCGACTGATGCTGTTTCCCTTGTACATAGGGACACAGCATCGGTCACCTCCCCCAGTCACCCCCCTCCCCCCACACAGTTAGAACACACCCAGGCAATACATTTAACCCCTTCCTCACCCCCTAGTGTTAACCCCTTCAATGCCAGTCACATTTATACAGTAATTAGTGCATTTTTATAGCACTGGTCGCTGTATAAATGTGAATGGCGCCAAAAATGTGTCAAAAGTGTCCGATGTGTCCGTCGCAATATCGCAGTCCCAATAAAAATCGCAGATCGACGCCATTACTAGTAAAAAAAATATATAAAAAAAAAAATCATAATTATGTCCCCTATTTTGTAGGTGCTATAACTTTTGCGCAAAGCAGTCACTTATTGTGATTTTTTTTTTTTACAAAAATACGTAGAAGAATACGTATCGACCTTAACTGAGAAAAAAAAATATAAAAAAAAAAAAAAATGGGATATTTATTATAGCAACAAGTTTTCATTATAACGCAAAAAATAAAAACCGCACGGGCGATCAAATACCACCAAAAGAAAGCTCTATTTGTGGGGAAAAAAAGGACGCCAATTTTGTTTGGGTGCCACGTCGCACGACCGCGCAATTGTCAGTTAAAGCGACGCAGTGCCGGAAGCTGAAATTTCGCCTGGGCACGAAGGGGGTTTATGTGCCCAGTAAGCAAGTGGTTAATAAATAGCCCATTTTTTTTTTTTTTTAAACATTTTTTTTTCTCAGTTTAGGCCGATACGTATTCTTCTACATATTTTTGGTAAAAAAAAAAACGCAATAAGCGACTGGTTTGCGCAAAAGTTATAGCGCCTACAAAATAGGGGACAGAATTATTATTTTTTATTATTATTTTTAATAATGGCGGCGATCTGCGATTTTTTATTAGGACTGCGACATTATGGCGGACACATCGGACACATTTTTGGCGCCATTCACATTTATACTGCGATCAGTGCTATAAATATGCACTAATTACGGTATAAATGTGACTGGCATTGAAGGGGTTAACACTAGGGGGTGAGGAAGGGGTTAAATGTGTACCCTGCATAGTGTTCTAACTGTGGGGCGGGGGGGGACTGACTGGGGAGGTGATCGATCTGTGTCGCTATGTACAAGGGACACAGATCGGTCTCCTCTCTCCATGACAGGACGCTGTCTCTGTGTGAGCCGGCAATAAGAGATGATCTCATATGTTTACATTTGAGATCATCTATCATTGGCCGCACTGATCGCGCTGTAAATAGCCGCCGTGATTGGCTATTTACCGCGATCTGTGATTGGCTGTGTCCAAGGGACACGGCCAGCACAGAAGTTCCCCGCTGCCGTGTGTACGCTCTCTGCTCGCCCCGCCCGTCGGGAAACCCGTCAAGCAAATAGAGAACAGGTTCTCTATTTGCTCGACGACCCGTCGGGATGAATGGCTGGTTGCCATTCCCGACGGGCGGGTCGCAGATTCTGACGGCCGGCAGAGAACCTCGACGGGCGGAATGATGTGTTCCGCCCGTCGAGTTTCTCTGTCGTGTGTACGGGGCTTTAGGAGACGGGAGGTAAAACTACCGTTCATAATGGAGATCGCACATTCATGACGCTGTAACAGACAAAAAAGCAGGAATCGTCTTTTACTAACAAGTAACCAGCTAAAAGCAGCCTCAAGGCAAATAGAACTTCCCCTTTAGAGTGCCGTCATTTTGTTTATCATTTTCCGAAAATGATGGTGTGTACGCAACGTCATTTTAAATGATGAAGTTGGGAAAATTTCATTTTTTTTTCATGAAGAAAAATGACATTTTTTTTCATCACATAAAGTGACCGTGTGTACGCGGCATCAGTGTAGCAATAAGTTGCTAAATGTTCTACCTTCATTAAATGTAACCATATTGCTACACTTAGAGGCGCCTCTCTTCTCTTTTATACTCAGTTATGACATGACGCTACTCTTGTATCAAGACATCGCTTGTATATCACTTCTACATCAAGGCAAAAATGTATTAAAACATTTTGCTTGTCTTACAAAACGCTCTCAAACCAAGTTACTCTCAAACCAAGGTTTTACTGTATAACTGGCCAGAGCTTGCCGTCTGCTGCATACAGATCTCAAAATTTACTGGCGTCCAAAAATATCAAACCCCACTAACAGACACGTTGTTGATTTTTCATTTTCTCCGATGTCAGATGTAATAATCCCATTTAGTGACGCCGCGTGTCCCTACTGAACGTCGTTGGCATTCTCAGAAATATTGATTTCTCTTATAAAATGTCTTTGTTTAATGTCACGGAATTCAGTTTATTTTTCAAACGGCATAATCCTACTGGGAAGAGGTTGTGAGGCTTTGTGAAGCATTCCAACACCTCTACAGAATAACAGATAGCAGAGAAATATTAAACAATTCAAACATCACGACACCTCGTTTCTGGAGCGCCCCCTATGGGAGACAGAGGCCACCCACCACATAGAAGAACCAGAATACAAAACTGTGGCTGGTTGGACTTAGACTTTTGGGCAAAAAAAAACTTAAAATGGTCCCTGGATTTCGGGGGTCCTTAACTTGAATGGCGTTTGTGAAGATGATAAAAGGCACAGGCAGTCATAGGAATGGAGTGTGTGGGTGTGTGCGTTAGGGTGACCATGTGACCCGGATTGTCCGGGACAGTCCCGCATTTTGCAGGTCTGTCCCGGGCACCTTCATTCCAGGACAATGCAGTGTCCCTGAATGAAACTGACACAGCTTCCCCCCCAGGCCAATCTGATGCCCCCAAAAAAAGCCGCCACATCACCACTTTACTCACTGACAGTACTTGTCCTGGCCAGGAATGCCTGGAAGAGCACAATCCCGCCCCCTGCTTGTGATTGGAGAAATCATAAATCCCACCTCTTGTGTCCAATCACTGTGCTGTGATTCGTTAAACCACAAGCTGATTTTTGGGAAGGAGGGGTGTCCCTGAATGGTAGTTTGGAAATGTGGTCACCCTAGTGTGCGTGTGTGTGTGTTTGCGTGTGTGTGTGTGTGGGGGGGGGGGGGGTGTTTGTTGGTTGGGGTACATTTATAGGACAACCTTCCAGAACTGGGGTCCTTGGTTTGAGTCCTGGCCTGCATAATATATGCATGGAGATGGTATATTTTCTGTTGCCTTGTATGAATTTCCTCCTGCACTCCAAAGTGCAATTCCAATGCAAGTCAATGGGCAATGCAAACTCAATACAAATCAATGGGCAATGCAAACTCAATGCATGTCAATGGGCAATGCAAACTCAATACAAATCAATGGGCAATGCAAACTCAATGCATGTCAATGGGCAATGCAAACTCAATACAAATCAATGGGCAATACAAACTCAATACAAATCAATGGGCAGTGCAAACTCCATGCATGTCAATGGGCATTGCAAACTCAATACAAATCAATGGGCAGTGCAAACTCAATGCATGTCAATGGACAATGCAATCTCAATGCAAGTGTATATGCAATGCAATCTCAGTGTGCCTCAATGGGCAATGCAATCTCAGTGAAAATCAATGGGCTATGCAATCTCAGTGCAAGTTAATGGGCAATGCAAACTCAATACAAAATAATAGGCAGTGCAATCTCAATGCATGTCAATGGGCAACATAATCCCAATGCATGTCAATGGGAAATTTCAATCTCAGTGCACATCAATGGGCAATGCAATCTTAGTGAAAGTAAATAGGCAATGCAATCTCAAGGCAAGTCAATGAGCAATGCAATCTCAATACAGGTCAACAGGCAATGGAATCTTGGCTGTTTTGGTTGGGGTACATTTAAAGGATAACCTTTAAGCACCGGGATCCTTAGTTTGAATCCTGGCCAGGACACTACCTGTATGGACTTAGTATGTTTTCTGTGGCCCTTCTGCATTCCAATGACATTGTTGGTAGGACCCTAGTGTAGGTATGTATGTGTGATAGGAACCTTAGATTGTGAGTCCCTTTAAAGTTACACTAAACTCTGGTTTAAAAAGAAAAAATTATATTCAGGTATGCATCCAATTCGCAATAGCAGTAATTGTGTCCAACTCTCTCTTTGGAGCCAGTTCACATATCTCCGATGCAGCTCCAGTGCAAATTTGCACAGGAGACCTGTACATCTTTTCGTCCAAATTCGGTCTGAAATCGGACCTGAAACGGTGAAACCAGGACACATCGGACCCCTGCTGGGGGCCGCATCGGCATTAGATGTGAACCAAGCACCTTGCTTGGTTCACACCTAATGCCGATGCCAACATTCATTGGCGTGAACAGGGCCACCATCAGGAATTATGGGGCCCCTTACACAGCTTCAGGCATGGGCCCCCTGGAGCAGAGAACCGGGGGAGGGGGGGTGCTGCCGCCTGAAATCGAGAAGTGGGGGGGCTGCTGGGAATTGAGAAAAAGAAGAAGAAACAAAGAAAAATATATATAAAAAATATATAAAAAAGGGGGGTAGCCATCCGGGGCCCTGGTGGACCTCTGGGCCCTTTAATAGAAAGAAAAAAGGAAATGAAAAAATATATATAAAAATATATATATTTTTTTTTAAAAAGGGGGGTTGCGGGGCGTGGCCGGGATGTGAACGAGAGCAGACGTGTGCAGGCAGAGCTCCGCTCCTTCTCTTATCCTTACCTGATTTCAGCGCGGATTCCTCCTTTCAGCGTCCGACCTTCAGACACCCTGGGGCGGAAGAAGACATCCAGCACCCCGAGGCCACCTCCGCTGTCTCCGGGTAAGCTCCGTTCGTCCTCGGTGTCCAGGGACGGGTCCTCCGCGGCCATCTTGCCCACGAGACTCCCAGCAGGGAATATGTCAGCCGGCTCCATGGCTTCCCCTAATCCACCTGCATCCCTTGCCTCCTCGCATGCGGAGCTCCTGGCGGCCATCAAGGAGGGTCGGGACTCGGTGATGGTCAAGATAGATCACCTCGTTGCCGATGTCAGCTTGATCCGGCATGACATGGACAAATTTAGGGCCCGGTTTACCGAGGCGGAGGGCCGCATCTCTCAGCTGGAAGATTCCACCAGGGCTGATTCCAGGGACCTTCATGCCTTACAGCTGCAGGTTAAAGCCCTGCAAGAGAAATCAATAGACACCGAAAATAGGCTCAGGAGAAACAACATAAGGGTCCTGGGCCTCCCTGAAAAGGCAGAGGGCCTCAGGCCTGCAGAATTTACAGAGGCCTTCCTGATCTCCCTCCTGGATCTGCCTGCGATGCCGCCTACATTCGTGGTGGAAAGGGCCCACAGAGTCCCCCTCAAACCACCGATCCCGGGGGCTCCACCTCGACCCTTCCTGTTGCGCCTGCTAAATTACAGGGACAGGGACCGGATTCTGGCTGCTGCCAGGGAAAAACGGGACCTCCTCTACAATGGTACCAGGATTATGCTGTTCCCAGACTACTCCCCGGAGGTTCAACATCGCTGCAGATCCTTTACAGAGGTACGGAGACGCCTGAGGGACCAAGGCCTCAAGTTTAGCCTACTCTACCCCAGCAAGCTCAGGGTGATCGATGGAGACCGCACGCGCTTCTTCATGGACCCTGAGGCAGCGATGTCATGGCTGGATGGTCGCTGAGGGGCCGCATTCCGCTCACCCCCGTGCCTCTACTACCTCCCGTCCCCCTGGTGATCTAGAAGGGACCCCGCTGCTATGGTGAGATGTTCCTGTTTTGTCAAGAATTTTTGTTTTTAACCTTTTGTTTTTATTTTTATCTCTCCCCCCCCCCCCCCTTCATTTTTCCGGTAAATGGTACTGTATTCTTGCCATCCCAAGCTGGCCCTTTTTCAATATGGCCGCGGTGTGCCTTTACCCCCCCGGGCCCTACCACTAACTGATGCGAGGTGGCTGTCATGTCCTCACGGGGTCATCCTGAGCTTGGAGACCCGGAACTACTCAACCCTCCTTTGATTTGACTCTCTGATTTGTTTTATTGGGGAATCCAGCCCAACTGTACCAAGAGGAGTTTTGATGCTCAATGCCTGATACGAGATACACACGACTTTGGTCTACTGACGTAGCAGCACACCAGGACTGCTACACCTGCCCCCCCCCCCTCGTCCTCCCCCCTTCTTTGTTGTACCCCCACCTTTTTTTTTTTCTCTACTTGGACTCCGGACCCTGACCAAGTGGTCATTTGATAACCGCTGTCGTCCGGCTGTAGTAGCAGGTGACCTGGCGCCTGCCGTGTAGGGCCCCTAGTTCTGGGGCTCATTTACACTATGTTCTGTTTTCTGTTTGGGAAAATAACTATTCCCACCCCCCTGACCGTTGTTGGAGGGATGGGACATAGTAGGATAGGCACCTGGTGCCTGGGAAGTTTGTTTCTTTGTATGTTTGCTATGTTTTTTTTGTTCACTGTTCTTTTCTGTTCTCTAGCTGCTGTATGCTCAGGTGCTATCAATATGCAATGCAATGTGCTCGGTTTCTTGCTGCTCCTGGGGTGCTCCCGGGTGTATCTACATAAATATCCTTCCATTCCCTTACCTCCCTTGCCTGATGGCTGACCGCTCATTTGACTCCTTTGCCATTCTTTCCTGGAATGTCAGAGGCCTTAACTCTAAGTTCAAACGTGCCCTTCTCTTTCAATATCTGAAGTCCCACTCTCCCCAGCTTGTTCTCCTCCAGGAGACTCACCTCATGGGCAGCAAGGTCCTGACTCTTAAGAAGCCGTGGATTCAGCGTGCTATACATGCCACATATTCTACATATGCTAGGGGTGTATCAATCCTAATCCACAAAAACTTTCCATGTGTGATAGAAGAGGTCCGCACGGACCCCCTGGGTAAATATGTGATATTAATTTTCACGCTTTGGGCACAGAAGTATATTGTTGTCAACCTGTACATCCCCCCCCCCTTTTTCACCTGCTCTGTTATATGACGTGCTTGAGAAGGTTGCACCCTTCTGCCCAGGAAAAGTGTTGGTAATGGGTGATTTTAATGCCATCTTGTCACCTGACCTGGATAGGCCTGCGCCGCCCAGGCATAGATGTATGGACCTGCTGACCTGGGCTCAGGCAGTGGGTCTGGAGGAAGTTTGGAGGTGGAAGCACCCTGGTGTGCGGGCCTATTCTTGTTTTTCGACCTCGTACAAAACCGCATCCAGGATAGATTTGGCCTTCTCCAACCCCGCACTGTTAGCGGATGTGTTGGAGGCGGACTATCTCCCTAGCGGTCTGTCCGACCACAGCCCTTTAAGGGTGGTGCTCCGCTCGCCGGCAACGCGCAGTGCTGCGCTTTGGAGGCTGGGCGCGCAGTGGGTTACTCATCCTGAGGTTGCAGAGGTCTTGCCCCCCTTGCTAGCTGAATTTTGGGAGAATAATGAGGGTTCCACTCCCCTGGATAACGTCTGGGATACCTTTAAAGCATACACCAGAGGGCAGTACATTTCTTCCATTGCCAATGTCAAAAAGCAACTTTCAGCCAAGACACTGGAATTGGAACGTTCGGTCATAGAACATACTGATGCTTATAATAAAGACCCCACCTCGGATCAGTTTGATCGGATGATGGCAGCTCAGAGGGATTTGCATCTGCACTTAGCTGAGGTTACCCGCCTAGACATATACAAGGGCAAGCAGAGAGCCTTTGAACAGGGCGATCGCAATGGCCGCCTGTTGGCCATGGTGGCCCAGCATGACCAGCCCCTTACAACGATTTCGACTCTGCGGACTCTGGGGGGCGGGACCGTGTCCTCCCCCCCGGACATCCTTCAGACTTTTAGTGAATTCTATAAGTCGCTGTATTCCTCTAGCCTCCCCGCGGACTTCCGGCCGGAGACGCTGAATGATCTGCTAGATCCATTGGCACTTGGCTGGCTCTCCGACCAAGAGAGAGAAGCCTTAGTGCAACCATTCATGGCCTTGGAGGTACAGGGGGCCATCCAATCCTTCCCGTCGGGCAAGGCGCCTGGCCCGGACGGACTCCCACTAGACTTCTATAGAGCCCACTCCGGACTCCTAGCCCCCTTGTTGGCACGGCTCTACACTGCGTGTTTGACGGATGGCAGCCTACCTGCCTCCATGTACCATGCCTACCTAACGCTTATATACAAGCCCCCCAAGGACCCCTCTTCCTGTGCCTCATACCGTCCCATAGCACTCCTTAACTCAGACTTTAAAATACTAACTAAGCTCCTTGCCCTTCGGTTATACCCCATGTTACCCTCAGTGATAGACCCAGACCAAACGGGTTTCATGCCCCGGAGGTCCACAGATGTCAATCTTAGGAGACTTTTTACCAATATCCATACTCAGCATCTTAATGTGGGAACGCGAGCAGTGGCCTCATTGGATGTCGAAAAGGCCTTCGACACTGTGGAGTGGCCCTTTCTGTGGGAGACTCTGCGCAGGATGGGCTTCCCACTGCTATTTATCAAGTGGCTTCAGGTGATATACAGGGCCCCCACTTCCTCAGTACGGCTGGGGGGGGGGCTGTCTGCCCCCTTCAGACTTTCCAGGGGAACGCGGCAGGGTTGCCCTCTCTCTCCGGCTTTGTTTGCCCTTGCCATTGAGCCGGTGGCGGAGGCTCTCCGCACATCACCACATATCAAGGGTCTCCGAGTGGGTCTGCTGGAGGAGAGGGTGGCCCTGTATGCGGACGACATGCTTCTCTTCCTTAATGATGCGGGCCCCTCGCTGCGGGGTGCACTGACCGTCTTGGACACGTTTGCCTCGGTCACTGGACTGAGGGTGAATTGGTCCAAGTCCCTTCTCTTCCCTATAGATCAGGCGGCTAGGTCCACCACCCCTCCCGACAGTCCCCTTAGCTGGGTCACCACCTTTAAGTATCTGGGGGTAACCATCTCTGCCTCGGCGACCGAATACATTTCGCAAAACTTGTCCCCGGTGCTGCTAGAGGCCCAATCCAGGCTTAAAGCCTGGAGCAACCTCCCCCTGTCTGTTTGGGGAAGGGTGAACCTAATTAAGATGAAGATTGTCCCTAAACTTATTTACCTTTTCCGCCACTCCCCGCAGTGGGTGCCCAAGTCCTTTTTCAAAAAGCTGAATCAAATTTTTTCCTCCTTTATTTGGGGTCCCTCCCCACCCAGATACAAGCTGACAACCTTGATGAGACCGCGGACGCAGGGTGGTATGGCTTTCCCTGACTGCTACAAATACTACCTTGCCACGCAGTTGGTGACTGCGGCATGGTGGCTGCGGCCAGATGGGATGAACACCTCCACTGCACTGGAGGCCTCGGTGGTCGGTTCACTGGAGGCCCTCCGGCTCCTGCTCTATCAGGGCCCTCGCGCCCCGTATCCCCTGACCCCCTCCATGCACACCACCCTGCGGGCGTGGCGGACTGGTCTGGCCATTGAAAAATGTAAACCCACCGAAATATCCCCGAATGCCCCTATCTGGATCAACCCTACCTTATCACACTTTTATAAGCTCCCAGACCCCATTGCCTGGTCTAGGTATGGCATTAAGCTTGTTTCGCACATAGTCTCCCAAAACGCTCTGATACCATTCTCGGACCTCTCCTCCATGTTCAACTTACCCCAGCACTACGCTTTTAGATACCACCAGCTGTCACATGCCTTCGCGGCTCAGTTCCCCTCGTCGTCCTGCATTGTGGCCCAGTCGGAGTTGGAGAGAACACTAAAGTTTAATTGTGACGCAAAACCCACATCGCACTTGTACTCGTACCTGATCTTTGTGTCTCTCCCCCCTCTGGATGGGCTGCGGTCCAGATGGCAGGGGGATATCCCCACGCTAGATACGGACGACTGGGACGAGGTCTGGGATCTCCCTTTCTGCTCACTTGTCTCCATTCGAGACAGGATGGTGCAATACAAGATAGTTCACAGAGCTTACTTCACTCCATACAGGCTCCACAAGATGAACCCGGCGCATTCTCCGGAGTGTTGGAGATGCAGGGCATCACCAGGTGACTTCTCCCACATTTTCTGGCAGTGCCCCGAGGTTCAGCGGTACTGGGTAATGGTGCTAGAAGTGATCAATGCAGTCGCAGCGACCCAGTTGCCGGTAGCGATGGAGGTGTGCCTCCTGGGAATAATTGAGAACATCGTCCCAACCTCCACGGGGCGCACGTTGGTCAGTCTGTTGCTTTTCTATGCACGCAAGAATATTGCCATGCATTGGAAAAAACCTTCACCCCCTTCTCTGATGCAGTGGAGGCGTCTGGTGAATGCCAGCCTTCCCCTGTACAGGGACACATACATCAACCGTGGCTGTCCACTGAAATATGACAAGGTTTGGCGTGCATGGCTGGCAGAGTCTAGTACTGCTGGCTAAATACATATGGCTTGAGTTGGCAACCACTGCCATGGTCCTGGTGAGCGGTCCCATAGAGCTGCCCTAGAGGCACCTTGCGGCCGATACAGTGAGGAGAACTGGTACACCCCCACCCTGCCGCATCCTGGTCCATGCACATTGCTACAGATGTTTATTAAATCAGATGTGTTGCTGTATGTTGTACGCACTTGAGTACTGTATGTCGTTGTTGTTGAGTTGTTTCTTTCTCTTGTATGTTGTGAAATACCTTAATAAAAAGAACTTAAAAAAAAAAAAAGGGGGGTTGCTCTGGGGTTCTCTGGGCCCTTTAATAATTTTGCCATCTGGGACCTTTATTTATAAAAAAATATATATATAAACAAAAATAAAAAAATAAACAGGGGTTTGCCACATGGGGCCCTGGGGACATCTGAGCCCTTTATTAAAAATATATATATATATATAACAAAAAAGAAAATAAAAATAAAAAAATAAATAACATAATATAAAAAATAATAATAATATATAAAAAATAGAAAAATATATATATAAAAAAAACAGTTTTTTTATAAAAAAATGCGGGGTTGTCATCTGGGGCAGTGGGGATCTCCGGGCTCATGGGGACCTCCAGACCCCCAAAAAAAAAAAAATTGCAAGTTAGGCTTACCGGTAACTTGTTTTCCAATAGGCTTTCAGGACAGCCACCTGAGAGATCATGGCTCCTCCCTCCACAGGAAACACCTCCACCATACGGTCTTTAAAGGGAGGCCTCCCCTTCCACTCGTCAGTTGTTTGTAGAGACCTCCAGCCCCGGCTGCAACACATAAGTGACAGTTATTGCATAGTATTACAGCTGTATCATTATATATGAAAACCAAGGGCGGGTTACCGCTGTCCTGAAAGCCTATTGGAAAACAAGTTACCGGTAAGCCTAACTTGCAATTTTCCCAAAACGGCTTTCAGGACAGCCACCTGAGAGGACAGTCGAGACTTACCCCTATTAGGGCGGGACAACAGCCTGTAAGACCTTTCTCCCAAACGCCTGGTCGTCCGCTGTCATTAGATCTAATCTATAATGGCGGGCAAAGGTAGACAAATTTGACCAGGTGGCTGCCCTGCAGATCTGTTCGGGGGTGGCACCAGCTTTCTCGGCCCAACTTACCGCTGCTGCTCTAGTAGAGTGAGCCCGTAGATTTTTTGGACATTCTTGTCCTGAACAAGAATATGCGTTCGTGATAGCCATTCTGAGCCATCTGGCAATGGTTCCTTTTGATGCTTGCTTTCCCTTCTTATCTCCGGAAAACAAAATAAACAAGGCGTCCGCCTTTCTAAAATTTTTTGTAACTTCTAAGTAACTCAAAACTGCCCTTTTAACATCTAGGGTATGGAATTCCTCTTCCTTTTTCCCTTTTGGATTGGAACAAAACGTGGGAAGTACTATTTCTTGAGACCGGTTTTTGATTGAAGCAACCTTTGGCAAAAAACCTGGGTCAGGTTTCAAGACAATTCTGTCTGAAAAAATTAAACAAAAAGGTTTCCTGATAGATAGGGCTTGTAACTCGCTGATTCTCCGGGCTGTTGTGACCGCCACCAAAAAAACGTTTTTTAGCGTCAATAATTTTAAGGATGCTGAACTCAGAGGTTCGAAAGGTTCCCTAGTCAGGGCCTGTAAAACGACTGGCAAGTCCCATGATGGACAATCTTTCACTACGATTGGCCTAGAACGACTGAGGGCTTTGAAGAATCTTTTAACTAATGAATGTGAGGACACTGCCCTTTCCAAAAAAACTCCCAGAGCCGCTACTTGGACCTTTAGTGTACTGACCGCTAGTCCCTTATCGGCTCCGTCCTGCAAAAATTCAAGGACGGAGGACGTCTGCCTTACCGACCTGCCAGATGATGTACACCAAGTATTGAAAACTTTCCAGATTTTTAAATATATAGATCTAGTTACCTGCTTCCTGCTGGACAGGAGTGTTGCTACCAATCTGGCCGAGAAACCTTTCCTTTTCAGGAGCTGTTCCTCAGAAACCAGGCTGTAAGGTTTAGCTTTCCTAAGTCTTGGTGAAGCAGAGGACCCTGTAAGAGCAGGTCCTGTCTTAGTGGCAGATGCCAATAAGGTTTTGTCTGCATCTGCAGTAGGGCCGAAAACCACGGTCTCTTGGGCCAAAACGGAGTGACAAGAATTACCGTTGTACCTTCCCTCCGAATCTTTGAGATCACCTGAGGGATGAGTTGAAAAGGGGGGAATGCATAACAGAGGTGAAAACCCCACACTTGTGCTAAGGCGTCCACCCCCAGTGCTGCTTTGTCCCTGGCTAGAGAAAAAAACCTGGGGGTCTGTGTATTTTCTTTGTTTGCAAAGAGATCTATTTCTAGTTGCCCCCACTTCTTTGCTAAGAGAGCAAAGACTTCTGGGTTCAACTGCCACTCCGCTTCCTGAACTAAGTTCCTGCTGAGAAAATCTGCAGTTCTGTTCAAGGTCCCCTTTAGGTGGACCGCTGATAAGGATAGAGTATGAGACTCTGCCCAGCCTAGAATGTTTTTGGCTAGAGCCTGAAGTCCTCTGCTTCGGGTGCCCCCCTGCCTGTTTATATAGGCCACTACTGTGGCGTTGTCCGACAGGATCTGCGCATGCTGTCGCTGCACCTCTACTATGAAGCTCAGTAGAGCCAACTCCACTGCCTTCAGTTCCCGCCAATTTGAGGATCTCCGTGCCTCCTCTGCGGACCATGACCCCTGAGTCCAATGACCGTTTATATGGGCGCCCCATCCCCAGGAGCTGGCATCGGTCGTTATCCTCGCCTGGGTTGGAAAGGACCACAACAGACCCTCTGATAATCTCCCCTGATTTTTCCACCACCAAAGACTTCTCTTGACGTTGGTGGGAATTTTCACCAGAAGGTCCAGTGACCTCTGGTGGCGGTCCCAGACTTTTAACAAGAATTCTTGTAGAGGTCTGAAATGGAACTTGGCCCACTGAACTGCGGGTATTGACGAAGTTAGAGTTCCCAGCACTGACATAATCTTCCTGATTGAGATCTGCTGACTGCACTGTAAGGTTGACACAGCTTCTATTACCCTCTTTTGTTTTTCTTCTGGGAGAAAATTCCTTTGTCCCACTGAATCTATCAGAAACCCCAGAAAGCAAACTTGTTGCGAGGGGACCAAGCTCGACTTCTGGAGATTTAGAATCCACCCTATGGATTCTAAGTGAGACCGGGCCCTGACTAGATTTCTCAAAAGATTTTCTCTGGTCTGGGCAAAGAACAGAAGGTCGTCTAGATAAGGAACCACTGAGATCCCCTCTAGACGCAGCGGAGCTAGTGCCTCTGCCATAACCTTTGTAAACACCCTTGGGGATGATGATAGGCCAAAGGGGAGAGCTCTGAACTGCAGGTGTGTCAATTTTTTCCCCTCCCTCAAAGCTAGTCTCAAGAACCTTTGGGAGCTGTCTGCCATGGGAATGTGCAAGTAAGCATCTCGCAGGTCTATTGTTGCCATGAAGCAACCCTGACTTAGTAGATTTTTTACGGAAAAAATGGAATCCATCCGGAACTTCCTGTATTCTACCGACTGATTCAGCTCTTTTAGATTCAGGATGAGTCGAAATTTTCCCGAAGGTTTCCTGACCAGGAAAACATGAGAATAGAACCCCTGAAAACATTCCTTGGACGGAACCGGCACCACTACTCTCTGAGAAATCAGCTCCTGAATCAGGGACTTCATAGCGAGAGCCTTGGCGGGATCCTTTGGAACATTTGTTGCCAGAAATCTTCTCGGGGGTTCTTCCCTGAACTCTATTGCATAACCCCTCAAAAGTAAGTTTTGAATAAACTGGCTTGAGGTGCTGTCCCTCCACTGGGGAACGAACCTCTGGAGTCTTCCCCCTACCTGTAGCTGCGAGTCATTGAGGTTTTTCGGGGGCTGAAGGAGGACGGAAGAGTACTCCACCCCTACCTTTACCCCTTTGTGTCGGCCACTGCTTCCTTTGGTTTTGTACCTTTTTCTCTTGCCCCTGCAGACGAAAAAAACGCTTGCGGGTAGGTACAGGCTTTTTCTTTTCTGGAAAAGATTTCTTTTTGTCCGCTGTCCGGTCAAGGATAGACTCCAATTCCGAACCGAACAATAAATCTCCAGAAAAGGGTAGGCCAATTAACCTATTTTTTGAGGCCGCATCCCCTGGCCAAGTCTTAAGCCAGAGAGCCCTCCTGGCGGAGTTTGTCAGAGTCGCTGACCTTGCTGACATCCGAACAGACTCCGCTGAGGCGTCAGCGATGTAAGACACAGCAGCCGAAAGGGTACCGAAGGAGTCTAAAATCTCCTGCTTCGGGGAATCTGCCAAAATGTGTGATTTTAACTGGCCTATCCAGTGTTCCAGGTTTCTGGCAACACAGGTTGTTGCCATAGCTGGCTTAAGGTTGTTCATCACGGACTGCCAAGACCTTTTTAATAGCAGATCCATTCTCTTATGCATGGGTTCTCTTAACGTGCCCATATCCTCAAAGGCTAGATCAGAAGATTTCGAAACCTGTGAGAACGCCGCATCCAATTTTGGGACTTTATTCCAAATGGCATCCGGACTTTCCTCGAAAGGGAACCTCCTCTTGTGTGCCCCTGAAAAAAATGGCTTCTTCTCTGGGTCCAACCATTCCTTCTTAATCATATCTGAGATTAAGGAATGTACTGGAAACACCCTGCCTTTGGTATCCCCTAAACCTGCATACATTCGGTCATGTAGGGAAAGTTCCTTTTTCTCCTCTTCTATCCCCAAAGTCGCATGGATCATCTTAACAAGGCCTGCGACCTCCTCCAGTGACAATTTATATTTTGAAGACGACTCTGCTTCATCTTCTTCCTCAGAGTCTGAATCTACCGGAACTGATTCCTGAGAAAGATTTTGGGATATTGGGGTGACTAAAGCCCGAGTCTCGCTCAGTGAAGAGTTCTGCGACCCTCCCGGCTCTTCCATGGAACTTGTTTGTTCCCCTAGGTTAGACCTAAAAGCCTGAAAGGTGGTACGGAGTTCCTCCTTAATAGTGGATATCAACTCTCCACATAAGGAAGGAGACTCTTTAAGTACGTTGCTTGTACAGTCTGCACAAAGTGATTTTTTCCAAGCATCGCTGAGCTTCTCCTTGCAAACAGGGCATCTTCTCTTTGGAATCTGAGCAGAGCCTTTCCCCTGTACAGACAGATAACAAGCAAGAAAACGCACGCTTAGGACGTAGTATTCAGTAAAAAAAATTCTGACACCCAGGTGCACTTTAGGAAACAACCAACACTCCCTGTGCCCTACAAGCCAAACACCATCACCACCATGAATTCCTATTACTAGGCAGAAAGGAAACAATCCCACAATGACCAGAAACTAGGAGGTGGAGGGTGGGGGAAGAGGGGGAGATGGGTAAAGTAACCCCCATAGGAGAAAGCTAGAAGGTAACACAGGCACTCCCTTACCTTAGCCTTGCTGGTGCCTTGGCTTGTCCCCTTGTCTGCAATATCTTCCTCCATGGGAGCGTTTGCAGCAGCGTGCTTGCTAGGACACGGTTCCAGGATTCAAAAACGCCGCCGCGCTGACCCGGAACCGGAAGTCCTTCTGAAGGCACCAGGTGACCTTGCCTTCTTCCTCTGCGCATGCGCCAAAAGAAGGCGCGCGCCGACCCGGAAGCGCGGCCTCTCCCTGTATCCAGGGCGCATCTGAGGCCCTCCCCAGACGCCAGAGCCTGCAGAATGGGGAGAAAAAAACCCCCATAACCAGACCCCGCTCTGCCGAAAAACGGGCCGCAACCTCCGCGCGTACAGGCTCTCCCCGAGCACGGAAGGGGAAGAAGGAGACCACTGCGCCATCGTTGCTCGAGGCAGGTGGTAAGGACACTCTCCAGGAAAAAAATTGTTTTGTAGTGAGAGCCTCTGTCTCCCAGGCAGTCCTGAAAGATCATGGCTCCCACCGGAGGTGTTCCTCCAGCTGGAGGAAACACAAAAAACTGACGAGTGGAAGGGGAGGCCTCCCTTTAAAGACCGTATGGTGGAGGTGTTTCCTGTGGAGGGAGGAGCCATGATCTCTCAGGTGGCTGTCCTGAAAGCCGTTTTGGGAAAATTGGCCCTTTAATAAAAAATAAATAAAAATATATGAAAAAAATATATTTTTTTAATAAAAAATAAATAACAAAAGGGGGTTTGACATACGGGGCCATGGGGGCCTCTGGGGACCTCCGGACCTCTAAGAAAAAAAATTGTTCCTTTAATAAAAAATAAAATAAAAATATTGATTTTTTTAATAAAAAAAATAATAAAAAAAAGGGGGGGGGGGTTGCCTACTGAGCCCCTGGGGGCCTCCGGGCCCCTGGGAACCTCCGGACCCCTAAAAAAAATATATATTTTTTTTAAAGGGGGTTGCCATCCGGGCCCCTGGGGACCCCCGGGCCCCTTACAGGTGTACTGCCTGTACCCCCCTGATGGTGGCCCTGGGCGTGAATGTACAATATGTAAAGTCCTAAATAAATTAATTGCTTTATATACTATAAATGTCTGTAATGATAATAATAATAATAATAATACATTATCCTGGTCCTTTTGCGAAAAAAATCCCAGCTTGGATCGGAGATAAATGATTAACAGGTTCTATATACTCTTGTGGTGTCATAAGAGAATACATGGAAATGTATCTTTTATTTGTGAATGACCCCCGAGCCGGCGAGCGTTGTTCTCTGGTGTAATGGGTTACATTCGGAGCCGTCTGCAGCCATTTTAATGTGTGTTTACCCTTGCAATGTCATTCCCGTGTCACCGGAACGGCTCCCTGTCCATCGCAGTGTTAGCTCAGTTAATGAATCTAATCTCAGCAGACGATGGGAAGGTTGTGTGAAATACTAATGGGAAGCACTGAGCCCGGCTGATGTCTGAGCCCTACAAAGACATGTTCTGCGCATTCCTCAGCCTGGTCAGTCCATGACATGATCTGTATTTATGGGGAAAGGAGCAATCCTCTACCAAAGGCCTGCAATGGGTGTCATTATCTTCATCCAATTCTGTCTCTTGATATATAATTCAAGAGAGGACTGTACAAGGTTTCCACCACTGATATATATCTCTGAAAATGCTAGTTGCTTGGCTTTGTCAGCCTAATCCTTTCTCTTCAGTACTTTGCAGACCAAGGGCCAGATTCTCGTACATGCCGCGTAAGCCATTTACACTACGCCACCGCAACTTACTAGAGCAAGTGCCGTATTCTCAAAGCACTTGCTCCGTAACTTTCTGCGGTGTAGTGTAAATGGCCCGGCGTATCCCCACGTAAATCGAAGGGGGCGGCTTGTATTTAAATTAAGTGCGCATGCTCCAACTCACGTCGGAAAACGTCGATGAAACCGGCGTGAAACAACGAGATCGTCATTTACGCAATGCCCTATTCGCTAACGACTTAGTTAAACTACGGAAAAAGACAACGCTGACCCGATGCCATACTTAACATGGCATACGACGGAACTTTGTAAGCCTACCCCCTCATATAGCAGGGGTAGGTTTACGCTTACGGAAACGACGCAAATGACGACGAGGCGGCGTAAAAACGTTCGGGAATCGGCGTATTAGGCTAATTTGCATAGGCAAATGAGAAATCAACGTAAAGGCCACCTAGCGGTCAGCGAAGGAATTACATCTAAGATCCGACGGTGTAAGTGTCTTACACCTGTCGGATCTTCACCGTATCTATGCGTAAATGATTCTAGGAATCAGACGCATAGATACCCGGGGAAAAAAACAGAGATACAACGGTGTTTCCTGCGATACACCATCGTATCTCTTTTGAGAATCTGGCCCCAAATCTTTTGGGTCAGTTCCTGACAGGTCCTCTTTACAGTGAGATTTGGGGTCTATAAGTCTCCACATCCTGCCTATAAGCTGGAAAGCCTAAAATTAAAAAAAACAAAGCGTGTTTACATCTGCTGAGGCCGGTTGTGATGTCATAACGTCGCACCCAGCCTCCGAAGATCATAGAGCTTTCTAACACCCTAGATCAGGAGTCTCCAAACTTTCTAAACAAAGGGCTGTATTGACTGTCTTTCAGACTTTAGGGGGGCCAGACTGTGGCCATCAGGAGTAGAAAGCCTCAGACATCAGTGGGAAAGAACAATGCCCCATCTTAGGTGTCAGTGCAAGGAATTGTGCCCCATCATTGGTGTCAGTGGGAGGAATAGTGCACCACCGTTGGTGTCATTGGGAGAAATTGTGCCCCATCCTTGGAGTCATTAGGCTAACTTTTTGGTGTCATTGAGAGAAATTGTTCCCCATCATTGGGGCCATTGGGCAAAATTGTGCCCATCATTGGCGTCATTGGGGTCAATTGTTGTTGTCACTGGGAGAAATGGTGTCCCATCATTGGTGTTATTGGGCCCCATTGTTTTTTGGTTCAATAAAAGTTTTATTAGTATTTTTTTAGACAGAAATCAGAAGAAACTTGAACCGGACCCCCAACATTGGGTGGTCCTCATTATACATAATGATTTTCCACATTACAGATTATAATATAAATTTGCCACCTCAGTGAAACATTTATGTAAACGTACCTGGCGTTCAACAGAATATGTCCAACAGTTGCATCCTCCAGCCAGGGCGCCCCTTTGGGAGCCTGCTGCGCCCGTGGCCAGGAGAACGCAAGGGGACAGTATCTCCACACCAGGGATGATTGGGCCCCATTGTTGACGTGATTGGGAAAAAATGTGCCCCAACATTGGTGTCATTGTGAGAAATTGTGCCTCTTAATTGGAGTCAGTGCTGGGGAATTATGCCCCATTACTGGTATCAGTGGATGAAATAGTGCTCCAAGGACTGGATAAAAGCAAGCAAAGGGCCGCATCTGGCCCCCGGGCCATAGTTTGGAGACCACTGCCCTAGAAAATAAAATAGCGGTCATTGAAATACTTTATGTTGCACCCAGGGCCGCCATCAGGGGGGTACAGGCATTACACCTGTAAGGGGCCCGGATGGGAACCGAAGGTCCCCAGGGGCCCAGGGGCCACCAAGGGCCCCAGATGGCAAGCCCTTTTTTTTATAAAAAAAATATATTTTTTTATAAAAAAATATATTTTTTTATAAAAAAAATATATTTTTTTAATATATTTTTCTTTTATTTTTTATTAAAGGGCCAATTTTTTTTCTTTAATTTTTTTTAGAGGTGGACCTGGAGATCCCCAGGGCCCCAGATAACAACCTCCCTTTTTTTTATAAAAAAAAAATATATTTTTTATATATTTTTTTATTTCTTTTATTTTTATATTTATATTATATATATATATATTATTATTATTATTAAAGGGCCAAGAGGTCCCCAGGGCCCCCGGATGACAATCCTCCTTTTTTATATTTTTTTTTACTTTTTTATATTATTTTATTTCTTTTTTTTAATATATAGATGTATTTTTATTAAAGGGCTCAGAGGTCCCCAGGGCCCCATCTGTCAAACCCCCTTTTTTTATAATTGTATTTTTTATTTTTGTTTATATATTTTTTTTATATTTTTATTTTTTATTAAAGGGCCCAGAGGTCCCCAGGGCCCTGGAAGGCAACCCCCTCGTTTTTCTTTTTTATATATATTTATATATTTATATATATATATATATAAATGTTTATTTCTTTTTTATATATATATTTTTTTTATTTCTTTCTTTTTTTTAAAGGGCCCAGAGGTTTCTTTTTATTAAAGGGCCCAGAGGTCCCGAATGGAAAGCCCCCTTTTTTTTGTAATTTCCTTTTATAAAAAAAAAAATAAGGTCCCCGGGGCCCCAGTTGGCAACCACCCTTTTAAAAAAAAAAATATATATATATATATATATATATATATATACTCTATTTTTTTCTTTTTATTAAAGGGCACAGAGGGCACAGTCCCCAGGGCCCCCGGACGGCTACCCCCCTTTTTTATATATATTTTTCTTTATTTCTTCTTTTTGTAAACGGCCCCCCCGCTTCTCAATTCGCGGCAGCAGCCCCCCCCCCCGGGTCCTCAATTTTCATGCGGCAGCACCCCCCCCCCCAAATTCCTGATGGCGGCCCTGGTTGCACCGTATTTGCGTAGGATGCTTACAAGCACACTTTTTTTGAAAAAAATACACTTTTTTGAATTACAAAATAAGACAACAGTAAAGTCAGCACACTTGTTTTATTTTGTGAAAGATAATGTTACGCCAAGTAAACTGATACACAACATGTCATGCTTCAAAATTGCATTCGCTCGTGGAATGGCGACAAACTTTTACCCTTAAAAATCTCCATAGGCTATGTTTAAAAAATTCTACAGGTTGCATGTTTTGAGATACAGTGGAAGTCTAGAGCTAGAATTACTGCTCTCGCTCTAACGATCGCGACAATACCTCACATGTGTGGTTTGAACACCTTTTCATATGTGTGTGCAGCTCACGTATGTGTCTGCTTCTGCGCGCGAGCTCGGCAGGAAAGAGCAGGTTTACATTTTTTTTTTTTATTATTATTATTTATTTTACCTTTTATTTTTTATTTGTACATCGCTCTTTTAAAAGAATTGTGTAAACATCCCTCGTAATAGAAAAAAGGACGACATGACCTCTTAGGCCGCGTACAGACGAGGAGACATGTCCGCTGAACATGTCCGACAGACCGTTTCCAGCGGACATGTCTCCTCGGATATTTGGTCTGATGGCGTGTACACACCATCGGACCAAAATCCCCTCGGACGGATAACGCGGTGACGTGGCGGTGATGTTGACGCCGCCACGTCACCAATCCAGGAAGTAAAATACTTCCACGCATGCGTCGAATCCATTTCTGTCCGTTAGTTAGGTGTACTAACCAGCGGACATGTAAACACAGAGCTCCACATGCTGTCAGAGGAGAGGAGACCGATCTGTGTCTCTTGTACATAGGGACACAGCATCTGTTACCTCCCCCAGTCACCCCCCTCCCCCGACACAGTTAGAACACACCCAGGGAACACATTTAACCCCTCCCTCACCCCCTAGTGTTAACCCCTTCTCTGCCAGTCACATATATACAGTAATTAGTGCATTTTTATAGCACTGATCGCTGTATAAATGTGAATGGTCCCAAATTTGTGTCAAAAGTGTCCGATATGTCTGTCGCAATATCGCAGGCCTGACAAAAAAAAAATCGCAGATCGCCGCCATTACTAGAAAAAAATATAAAAAATAAATCATATATCTATCCCCTATTTTGTAGGCGCTATAACTTTTGCGCAAACCAATCAATATACGCTTATTGCGATTTTTTTTATAAACAAAAGTATGTAGAAGAATACGTATCGACCTAAACCGAGGGAAAAAATATTTAAAAATAAATAAATAATTGGGATATTATTATAACAAAAAGTAAAAAATATTGGGCCAGATCCACAAAGGGCTGGCGCTGGCGTATCCTATCCCAGTTACACTACGCCGCTGTATGTTACAGCAGCGTATCCTTATCCACTAACCATTTCCGCTGTAACCTACGGCGGCGTAGTGTAAGTGTTGCGGTGTAAGGCCGCGCAATTCAAATAAGGTGGCTGTGGGTGTGATGTCATGTAAATCAACATGACCCCACGTATTTGAAGTTTTTTTTGAACGGCGCATGCGCTGTCCGTGGACATGTGCGAAATCACGTCGCAAAACATCAATGAAAATGACGTGACCGTAACCTACGCAAATCCCTATTCGCGAACGGTTTTTCGCAAACGACGTGAACGACGGAAAAATCGACGCTGGCCCGATGTCCATACTTAACATTACGAACACCTCTATACAGCAGGGGTAACTTTTCGCCGGACCGGCGCTTACGCAAACGACGTAAAAACACTGCGCCGGCCGTACGTTCATGAATCGGCGTATCTAGCTCATTTGCATATTTTACGCATCCAGCGTAGGTATGCAACTAAGATACGACGGTGTAATAACATTACGCCAGTCGTATCTTAGCGTAATTCCGGGGTATCTTGTTTTGTGAATACAAAACAAACATAAGCCGGCGGGAATTCGAAATTACGGTGGCGTATCTGGAGATACGCCGCCGTAATGCTTTGTGGATTTGGCCCATTGTGTTTTTTTTTTTCCAAATGTTCTGTCTTTTTTTGTTTACAGCACAAAAAATAAAAAACGCAGAGATGATCAAATACCACCAAAAGAAAGCTCTATTTGTGGGAAAAAAATGATAAAAATATAATTTGGGTACAGTGTTGTATGACCGTGCAATTGTCATTCAAAATGCGCCAGCGCTAAAAGCTGAAAATAGGTCTGGGCACGAAGGGGGTTTAAGTGCCCAGTAAAGAAGTGGTTAATTTGCAGACAACCCTCTTTTCCTTAGGGTTGCCATCTGTCCGGGATTCACCAGGGCAGTCAGGGTTTGGAAGTCTGCCTGAAACCTGGACACATTATTCAGACTGGGCTGTGGCTCCCCAAGTCACACAAAAATCTGATGTCATCCGGGAGCTGTGGGCTGCTGTCTGGGGGGCAGGTTTGGCATCAATGGGGCACTGGGGGCCAATGATGTCAACAATAGCAGTTTGGCCACATCCACTGTTTGCCGCAGCGCGCTGCATTACCACTCTCCTTGGGGCACCCAAAGATGCCCCAGGTCTTTTCTAATCCTATAGTGTATACTATGAAAAAAAATGTGCCCTGTGCCGCTAAAGTGTTCGGGTTTGGCTTGAAGAAAAGTTGGCAGCCCTAAAGTCAAGTCAGTGACTGGGGTAAAGTACACCAACCATTCTGTGTACACCGAGGCAGATCATTTCCAGCTATAAAACAAAACAAGCTGTAGATGAAAGAAAGAGAAGAAGGACCGCCGTGTCACATGAAAAGAGAGCGAGAAAACATCACTGCGGATTCTCAGCAGCAGTGACACTGCAGAATGCTGTTCTAGGCGTATTTACCCCCCTGTGTGAGACGCAGGAGGCCGAGTCATAAATAATAAATGATCTTTATTTCTGTAATATGTTGAGTCACATCAGTTTTCACTGGAGTAACCAGAACATCGGACAACAGATTAAAGGGGAACCACCGTTTTTTAAGGCTGGATTTACATACATCATATTGTCAAAAGTATTGGGAAGCCTATCTGTACACGTGCATAAACTTTAACCACTTCAATACCAGGCACTCACACCCCCTTCCTGCCCAGGCCAGTTTTCAGCTTTCAGCGTTGTCGCTGTTTAAATAACAATTACGCGGTCATCCTACACTGTACCCAAACAGAATTGTTATCATTTTGTTCCCACAAATAGAGCTTTCTTTTGGTGGTATTTGATCACCGCGGTTTTTATTTTTTGCTAAAATAAAAAAAGACCGAAAATGTTGTAAATAAGTACGTTTTCTCCTTCACTGACGGGCACTGATAAGGCGGCACTAATGAGGTGGCACTGATGGGCACTGATGATGGCCACGGGCGCTAAGCTAGGGGGGTGCCGGCGCCCCCCCGGTTATTATACCGGGATGAGGCGGGTCTCTATTGCTGCGGTCCGGTCTCTTGCTGCGGTCCAGACTCCGGTCAGACTCTGGCCGCGTACACACGGCAGGGAATCTCGACGGGCAGAACACATCGTTCCGCCCGTCGAGGTTCCCTGCCGGCCGTCGAAATCGGCGACCCGCCCGTCGGGAATGGCAACCAGCCATTCTTCCAGGCGGGCCGTCGAGGAAATAGAGAGCGTGCTCTCTATTTCGGCTCGACGGGCTTCCCGACGGGAAGCTCGCCGAGACCGTACACACGGCCGAGGTCCTCGCTGGAATGTGCATTCCAGCGAGGTTCTCGCTGGTTTTCAGCGAGAACCTCGGCCGTGTGTACGGCGGCTCAGACTCTCTCTGCTCCGTGACTGCCCGTGCGTATGTGCGGCCGCCGGGCCGCTTGTAGTGTCCCTCACCTCACGCAGGCAGCAGGCTCCTCCCACAGTGAGTCAGCGGTTTCAGAACGGGATCTGTCTGCTCTGTGTTGTGTCTTGACTCCTGGGTATTGCCAGCCCGGGGGTGACAATCACAGGTGTGACACTGCCTGGTCCGGTCAGTGATATCATATGTATGCTGTGCTGTCAGACAGTATCAGGTGTTGGGGACGGCCGGGTGACCGTGATGGGTCACGGTTTCATGTGGGTTAGTTTAACTTAGTTAGTGAAGGTAGGGCCCAATCCCAGTTATAGTTCACAATTAATACAATGCCATTATAGAACATAGAAATTCTATGTTTTATAATGGCATTATATTAATTGTGAACTACAAGCAGCCAGTCCAACTGGGACTTGTAGTTCCCTGTAACTGATATGCAGGCCTGTCGGAACCCGACAGGCAAACCAAGCATTTGCCTGGGCCCCCGAGCTGGCCAGGGGCCCCTTGCCGCACCGCTGATTCCTCCTGCAGTCCGGTCGGCCGTGTACCATAACCACGCGGTACAGGAGAATCAGGATCCTGTTCCTGGCCGGACTGACAGGAAGTGCACACACTGAGTGTTCACTTCCTTTCAGTCAGGCCCCGGGAACAGCAAACAATCTCCTGTACCGCAGGAGCCGCTGGTTAGATTTTTGGGATCAGCATAATTTAAGTTACCTTTGATGTGTCTAGGGATAATGACAACAATGAGAGCAGAGACGGAATGTCCAAGCAAATGGTTGACGTTTTCTGAGTGCTTTATTTTCGGTCCAACACGACCAACAGTCAACTTGAGTTAGACAGGATAGGTTGGTGAAAAAGAATAACTTTGCAGATTCAGGCTATGGATATTGAACAGAAGAAGTCCTGCCTCTTGAATGTATTCTTTTCTTTCGTTGCCACTCCAGCTGGAGTGGGTGCAGTGCACCCGGACAGGCCTCCCTCACAGGCCCGGCAGCCAGTGTATCACTGAGAATGCTGAGAAGGAACAAGTCTCTGCCACCGACTTGGCTCTGATAAATTAGTAAAGGCCTCTGCCACTGGTCTGATACTGTGTTTTTTTATTTTGTTTGTTTATTTTTTTATGGTTGAACTGGATGGACTTGTGTCTTTTTTTCAACCTGACTAACTATGTAACTATGTAACAATAGAGAAAATCCTTTCAGTTAATAATTTAAGAGCCACCGACTGACAGTTTGCATACAACCAGTCAGTGTCCGGTCGCTCAGATTCGGATTTGTCTGCGCCCTATTGGTTCACCTGCCTCCGGGTTCACCTCAGACCAACTCCCCACCGAACAGCACCCAGCTTGGGATCCTTTTCTCTTGAAGTGTGGTGACTCAGTAAGTCACTGGGGCCCCTTGGCAATTCTAGTTGCTCTAAGCCATGAGGCCCAGAGTTTGGAACTCCGCATAGCACGGGCCCCGGCCAGGTAGGCAATGATGATGGGGCCCGTGATGTGTGCACACCCTGAAGGTGGGTGCCACACCTCGAACCAGGAACCCGCGAAGAACCTCGGAAAATGGCGTCTGCCACAGATATACCCCTCCAAGCATGTCCCGCGAGGGAAACACTCCCCCAATTGGCTGCTGAGAAAAAGCAGCGCTGCCTGAACCCCTCTGGCGCCACCCGCCGCCCAGAGATGCATCTTCGGAGCAGAGAACGACCCACAGGTCAACCCAGGGCCGACAGCAACCCAAACCTACTATAAATCAACCTGGGTGAGAGCAGACATGTCTCTCACCCCCCCCCCCCAAACCCACAACAGTGTCCCCTCTGAAAGTAAGGTGCCGCTACAATTGTTTTTTCATAAAAAATGTATTGCTCTTTACCAACATTAAAAATGTAATGCCCTTTACATGTGTTTAATTATCCTTATAACCAGAGTGGATGTTTTTGTATAAGGGGGGGGTGGGGCGGAAAAAAAATTCTGCCCCGGGCGCCCATAACTCTCGTTATGCCACTGGGCACTGATATGTGGCACTGATAGGTGGCTCTGATGGGTGGCACTTAGATGGGCATTAAATGCCGCTTCGGAATTTACGACAGAAAAAGTCAAATGGGAGCTTTTCGTCGGATATTCTGACCGTGTGTATGCCCCAGCAGACTTTTCCTGTCTGAATTTCCAACAGACTTAGATAGAGAGCAGGTTCACTATTTTCCCATCGGAAGTTCTGATGGGGGTTTTCCCATTGGAAAGTCCGACCTTGTGTACGCGACATAAGAGTGGGATGTCATTAAAGTTCATGTGTGTCTAAAGGCAGGTGTCCCAATACTTTTGGTAATATAGTGTATTTGTGTACAGGCGGTACCACCCTTTTGTGCTGGTAGTTTGCGCATTTAGCACCCCAGCACTATGACATCACCCTTAATGATAGATCCCAGTCACTCTGTATAATTGGGAATGGGTGGATCTACAACCCAATCACGTGACACCTCATTGGTGGTTTTTGTATTTGGGAAGCAGAAATTGAAAATTACTTTAGGGAACCCCTTGCAACCTCTGGGGGAACCTTTGCTCTGAAAGCTCTACAGTACAGCGCAGATAAATACTTCCAATTCCCCAGGTCGGTAATCTGCAGCCCTAATTCATGGAAAGATGGTGACTCGAATTGATCAAATTTTTTCTCTGTTTGGTAGATGTGAGTTTTTGTATCAGATGTTTGCCCCCTTGTTTATTACATGGAGTGATTTTCATCAAATTGGCAGTGCTTAGACAGAATCTGCGTAGCGCATTTGCGTTGTAACATATGTGTGGGAAGGCAGTGTGTAGGCTACGGAATACTAAATGGGGCCAAACTTTTTTTATGCATAATTAGTAAATCTTTCACAAACACAAAGCTTTTCTTTCTTTTGAAGTCAAAGGAAATCATTTTCCAAGAATGAAATGTACACAGATCTGTACACTGCACAGTAGTGTAACTACAGATCATGGGGACCCATAGAAATGTTGTAATGGGGCCCCTCGGGGAACCTCCTTATTGTCATGAATCTTAACAAAAGTATGTCTTAAATAAAACGGAACTTCACTCTCTCAACCAACATTAACTATTGTTAATCCTTATGCTGCTAGCATTAGTAAATAGATAGAAAGATATATTATAGTTACTTGTTTTAAACTTTTTTTTTTAATTTCTTGAGTTACTTCCTGGTTTCTAGGCCAAAATGATGTCATACATCCCAGGAGTCTTCATTGGAGGAGGAGTTTTCTCAGATAAGCTTGCCCTCCTGCCTGCAAGCCTAAGCCAAGAGCAGATGGATTCCAGGAAATACATGCTACATGAATCATCTTCCCTTAACACCTTTCTGCCCAGCTTATAGTACAATGACAACCCAGCGGGAGTTCTGTTGTTCTGGGAGGATGTCATATGATGTCCTCCCAGAATGTGCCTCTCATATGGCGCGATCTATCACCGGCTGTGTCCACCAGATCACTGTACCAGACAGTAACTGCCAGTACCATGTGATCTCTGTGACCAATTAAAAAAATGGATGGCTTCCTTTGTATACAATAGTGTTGCTAGCTGTGATTGGTCACAGTCAACACATGGCACAGACCGGGCCAATCACAGACCATCTGAGAATTTTTTTTTGTATACTGTGAAAGATGAACTTACGCCAAATAAATAGATACCTAGCATGTCACGCTTTAAAATTGCAAATGGCGCCAAACTTCGGTACTTAAAAATCTCCATAGGTGAAGCTTTAATTATTCATCGGAATCTGGAAGCTTTAAGTAGTGGGCCCCCAGATCCCCCTTATGTGAATGGGTAGCGGGTACATTGTACCCCTACCCATTCACCCCAAAAAGTAGTGAAATGTAAAGAAAGAGCTGGTTTTTGACAAGTCCATTATTAGAAAAAAAATTGCTCTGAGCTGTCTTTTCCCCCCGAGCCATCTTCTTCTGCCACCGCCTCTGCCAGTGCCACCTTCTCTTGGTGCCGTCTTCTTCCACCGCCATTTTCACCCGCCGCCATCTCCTCCCGCTGCCGTCTCTCCCGGTGCCATCTTCTCAAGGTGCCGCCTCCTCCCGCCGCCACCATCTCCCGCTTTCGTCTCTCCTGATGCTGTCTTCTCCCACTGCTGTGTCTTTCACCGCCATCTTCTTCTGCTATCATCTTCTCCCGCTGCTGTCTCTTCCTGTTGCAGTTTACACACACAGATCCCAGTTCTCGCTCTGTCGTGAACGATCTCGGGTGCCCTGGTGTCTTAAAGAGCCAACGTACAGCTACGACGGCTCGCCCAGGGGAGACATTCTGTCACAGTATAACTGCTGCGGCTGGTCGAGAAACGTATAATCACATGGGCTACTCAGATATGATAGGGAGGAAATGCTCAGCATGGAAACTCACTGAAAACTGAGCATGTGCAGAGTTGCCTCAATAGCTGAAAAATCCCTAGCTGAATTGGAGACAGGAAGGCCGCGTACACACGACCGAGTTTCCCGGCAGAATCCAGCAAGAACCTCGATGGGAGACGTATTCTGCCGAAAAAAACGGTCGTGTGTACACTTTTCACCGAGCAACCCGTCGGGAAACTTGTCGAGCCAAAAAAGAGCATGTTCTCTATTTCCTCGTTGTTCAATGGGAGAATTTGGCTCGACAAGCTTTTTGACTGCCGAACTAGGAACTCGGCGGGCGGAACGATGAGTTTCGCCCGACGAGTTTCTCGGTCGTGTGTACGCCACCGAACAGAAGGGGGAGATAGAGAGCAGTAGGATCAACCTGTTTTGTTTTTTTTGCAGAATACAGAAAACAAATCTAATAGTGAATGAGTGAGTATGAACTGCATGTAATACACCATTTATTGATAGTTTTTTATTTAATTTTAGGGACACTTTAAGCATACAGTGTTAATTTCAATGCTGGTTGGGATGACCAGATGCTCCGAGGGCGATAAATCTATACTACTAAACCAGCTAAACAAACTCTCCTGACTGCAGAGTATACAAAGGGGGGTCTGTGATAAGTGACAACAAGAAAACAGAAATTTAGAGCTGCGCCTTAACACCCGGACTCAGTGTAGTCAAAGAGTCCATATACCAATCATGTAGAGATAGCACAATCCTTCAGCCAGAAAAAAATATATATAATAGTTCAAAGAAGTCTCTGCTGATCTTGGTTCAGGATGGACAAGTAGTAATCACCATAGGACGGTGTCAATGTCATCCCATTGACAACGTCCTATGACGAAACGCGTCTGGAAAGACGTGCGGTGACGTCATCACGCTTCGGAGGAGGGTTTTCTAATGTGTTCGCCGGCCGGCAACATTAAGTTTTATATGCCTGTTTAACTCATCGCAAATGTGAGTATTCTGTTTTTTTAATGCTTTTTAATAGAAAGCCCCTGCGGGATTACGCTATGTCTGCCTTTATCATCATTTTACATATGTGATCAAACTGGTGGAGTTGCGGAGTGGAGCCCAGGTGTAGGCACTGCCCTAGGAATTGGGATTCGTTCGGTCTCCCTCAAAGGCCGCGGCTGGGTCATAGCCGACTGCTGGTAACGTTTTTTCCTCTGGTAAGCTGCTTAGACCTCTGGTGGTGGGCCACATTGAAGAGAAAAGTTTGAGTCATAGCACAGTGGTGATTACTACTTGTCCATCCTGAACCAAGATCAGCAGAGACTTCTTTGAACTATTATATATATTTTTTTCTGGCTGAAGGATTGTGCTATCTCTACATGATTGGTATATGGACTCTTTGACTACACTGAGTTCGGGTGTTAAGGCGCAGCTCTAAATCTCTGTTTTCTTGTTGTATCTTCTCTAGTGTCTCGGCACAAGAGCTGCTGCCTCCCCATTTTTAACCCTTAGTGATTGTTATATTGTTACGAATTGACGATCCATTCTGACAAGCGCAGTTTTTCTTGTATTATATGTGATAAGTGACAACAATCCTGAAGTCTCTCCCTGCAGGTCTAATGTCACCTCTCTTTTGAAATGTCTCAGGGAATACGGAATCGGTGCCAACAGCAAGCTCTGCAGTCTTTAATAATACAGTACTGGATCTGTGTTCTCTCTTCATGCACACAGACTTTATATGTTTAATTTGCCTCAAGAGCCCCCATAGCAGCCGCATAGGCCGCTAGGCTATTGCTGACTCGACATTTGTAGAATAAAAGGCTGGCCACACATCGTTAAAATTCACTGGCCAACAAAGATTTTTCTTTCTGAAATCCTTTTGGTATATCTTACAGCTTTTTCGGTTGGTAATCACAAAAATAAACAAAAAAAAACTCAGATCCAAAAGCTCTTTACTGAAATGTCAAAGGTACATCTGCATGCACCTCGCCCTGGCCTGAGACTGCTCCCCCCCTTACGCGTTTAACCAAATTGGCTTGATCGCAAAATTTCAAATGAAAACATTTATTATATCTCTGCAATACATGCACATTTTGAATAATAATAAATAAAAAAAACAGTAAAGTTAGCCCAATTTCTTAGTATAATGTAAAAGATGATGTTATGCCGAGTAAATAGATAACTTACATGTCACGCAAGGGAGCTGTGGTGGCTCAACGTGATTGGCACTGCGCTGACAAGCCGTTCACCTCTGCAGCCAAGGGTTCGGATCCCGGTCTCGGCTACATGTGAATTGAGTTTGGTGGTCTCAGCCCGGCTCCCGGTGGGTGTGCTATGCAAGGTACGCCTGTGCTTAGTACGCCCCCCCCCCCCCACAAAAACCACCACACTTGCACGCACACGAAATTGGTTTACCACGCACGCACATTGGCCATGCGGTCTCCTAAAAATGAGAGGCGAAGGACCTACGGGGCTGGCTGGGTGGGCTAGACCCCCTCACTCCCTCATAGGGGGAGTCCCTCTGCCCCGTTGGGGTCCCATTGGGCCCCAGTCGGGCTCCCAAGTGGAGCAGGTAGGGTGGGGTGAGTGGGAGGCCCCCCTCACACCCGCCATTGCCACCGGGGGCATGGAGAAGGATGGCGATTGCCTCCGGGGGGAGGGTCTGCCTACTGCCAACTCCTGCAGTCCGGCTCCTCTCTCTCGAGTTCACGCACAAAATACACTTTAAAATAAAAAAAAAAAACAAAAAAAAAAAACGTACATGTCACGCTTTAAAATTGCGTACGTTCATGGAATGTCGACAAACTACGGTACTTAAAAATCTTCATTTACAAATTTTGTACAGGTTACCCGTTTTGAACTATAGAGGAGGTCTTGAGCTATTTATTATTGCTCTCGCTCTAACGATCCTGGCAATACTTCAAATGTATCAGTGTTCAAACCGAACACTGTTTACATTTGCGTATGAGTTCGCTTCTGTGCACGAGAACGGAGGGATGGGGCGCTTTACAATGTTTTTTTTTTGCTAATTTTATTTATTATTTTTTTTTACACTGTCCCTTTGAAAAAAAAAAAAATCGGATCACTTTTATTGCTGTCACAAGATGTAAACATCCCTTGTGAAAGTAATAGGTGGTGACAGGTACCCTTTATGGAGGGATCTGGGATCTATAAGACCCCAAATCCCTCCTTTGCACGTTTCAAAACGTATTCAAGTTTGGTAGTTTTGAATGCGGTAATTTCTTTTTACTTTGGCGCCTTTAAAGCGGAGTTCCTCTAAAAAAAACTAAAATAAAAGTCAGCAGGTTCAAATACTGCAGTTGCTGTCTTTTAATATAAAGGACACTTACCTGTCCTGGGCGCCTGCGATGTCAGCACCTGAAGCTGATCTGTTCCTCGGCTCTCCGGTGATGCTGCCTCCATCTTTGGTAGGGGAACCAGGAAGTGAGGCCTTGCGGCTTCACTTCCTGGTTCCCTAGTGCGCATGTGCGTGTCACACTGCACGTTGGCCCCTGCTGTCCTCTGGGACATGTGTGTCTCACAGAAGACAGCGGGAGGGGGACGGAGGATTGGTTGGACATGGCGTAGATTAAGGTGACCAGATTTTTAAAATTAAATCCGGGGACATATATTTTTTTTAATTAGTAATGGCGGCAATCAGCGACTCTCTGCCCGTTGACGTCCACCTCGCAGCCTGTCAAGTCTCACTGTCCGGCCCCCCGGCTACTACTGGGTGGGGTGCGGAAGATCCCTCTGCCAGGGAAGGCAAAGAGGCAGGCGGCTGGCCGGGACTTGAGCCAAGGCAGAAGAACATGCGAGTGAAGCTGAATGGGCATGCACCCGAAATTGAAGAAATATTCCCTCCCCTCCGACCAGCACGTGATCATCAGAAAGGGGCACAGATAATGGAAAAAAATACACCCCCTAAGCTAGTAGGAGCGGCGGAGTGGAGGTGTGCAATTCATTTTTTTTTATTCATTTTTTATTCTGCACTGACTGTTTTTTAAATTGCCCCAGCCCCTGTTCAAATCCAATCCGGGGACAAAACCGGGGACAGACCTGGTCCGGGGATAGTGTCCTCAATCTGGGGACTGTCCCCTGAAACCGGGGATGTCTGGTCACCCTAGCGTAGATATCCGCGGATATCTATGCCCGGAAATGGGAGCAAATACCTGTATTACACAGGTATTTGCTGTCCCCGAAAAGCGGAAGTACCATTTTTGGGTGGAACTCCGCATTAAGTTTTCTGTAAACTGGAAGTGATGTCATGCCATAGTTTCCGGGTTACTAGATCTATGACCCAATTAAAGCCGATTCTGGCTTTGTTTGGGTCTCCGGGCAGCCGGCGGACATGACGGCTGGTCTCTCGGACCTCCCAGTGGGTCAGAAGAACCTGGGCGAGCCGCGGCAGGAGAGGGGGACGTCCCTCTCCCGTTGCATGGTATAACAGCTTAACGGCTTTTTAGCCGCATCGTTTGTTATCCCAAGGAAGCCAACCGATGACTCTAAAAAAAACATACTGGGGTGATGCCTGCAGCTGAGCATATGAGAAGTGGCTAAAGCAAGAGCTTCAATGATCAAACTTAAAGGGTCACTAAAGGAAAAAAATGTTTTTGCTGAAATGGCTGTTTACAGGGTATAGAGACATAAAATTTAACTGATTCCTTTTCAAAATGATTAAACATAGATACAAATCAATCATATATTGTGCCTGCAGGTTAGTTTCACTTTTGAACTGGCTTCATGTTTCTGCAAAGTAGAAATAGACACACAGAACAAAAACAAACTAATCCAGGGCAGTGTTTTGTTTTTAAAATGAATCTGATTGGTTCTGGGAAGTTTTAGACACACAGTAATGACAGCTTAGACCACCGTGAGAAAGCTCCCAGCACTGTGGTTATAAGGAAACAGACAAGCAGGAAGTGTGGAGATCAGAGCAGGATTACAACAACTTCAAAGCAGAAACGAACAATAAGGACATAAAACCAGTACTGCAGTAAGGTAAAGGAAGCTATTTAGCTAAAAAATAAATTTCCTTTAGTGATCCTTTAAAACCTGATTACTGAACACACACCTTATTTTTTCTTTAATGGAAGCAAATTCTCTTTGGCTCATTACAGTGTCCCTCCACCTCTTGGATCTCATGCTGCGTACACACGACCGTTTTTCGGGTTCTAAAAAATAGCGTTTTTATGGGTCTAGAATTTTTTTTTTTTCAACCCGATCATTAAAACGGCCTTGCCTATACAAGATCGTGAAAAAAAAATGCTCTAGTAAAACGCGGTGACGTACAACACGTACAACTGCACTATGAAGGGGAAGTTCCATTCGGATGGCGCCACCCTTTGGGCTACTTTAGCTGATTCCTTGTTAGTAAAAGACGATTTGCGATTTTCAGTCTGTTACGGCGTGATGAATGTGCTTACTCCATTACGAACGGTAGTTTTACCAGAACGAGCGCTCCAGTCTCACAACTTGCTTCTAAGCATGCGCAGATTTTTCACGTCGTTAAAGCCCACACACGGCCATTTTTTACAACCTTAAAAACGACATCGGTAAAAATTTCGTGAAAAATTAGAGCGTGTTCGAAAAAAAATGTGCCCATTTTTTAGAACCCGAAAAATGCTCTGGAGCCCACACACGCTCGTTTTAATGACATAAAAAAACCAAAAAAACTTATTTCTTTAGAACCCGAAAAATGGTCGTGTGTACGCGGCATTACACTTGACCAGCCTTGTATCTCTAGCTGTTTTCTTCTTTTTGTATCCTCCAACCCAAGTGACAGCACCGGATCATCCCAGTGGTGCCCTCACTGCTTGAAAGTCGATCAGTAGACGGTGACCACAACCGATCGATTAGGGTGACCACATTTTTAAACTACCATTCAGGGACACCCCCCTTCCCAAAAATCAGCTTGTGCTGTAACGAATCACAGCGCAGTGATTAGACACAAGAGGCGGGATTTATGATTTCTCCAATCACAAGCAGGGGGCGGGGATTGTGCTCCTCCAGGCATTCCTGGCCAGGACAAGTACTGTGAGTGAGTAAAGCGGTGATGTGGTGGCTTTTTTTGGGGGCATCAGACTGGCGGGGGGGGGGGGGTGGCTGTGTCAGTTTCATTCCGGGGCACTGTATTGTCCTGGAATGAAGGTGCCTGGGATAGACCTGCAAAATGCGGGACTATCCCAGGCAATCCGGGACACACGGTCACCCTACGATCGATGCCGGTGAGGCCTAGAACAGAACATTAAGTTCTGAGTCAATCCAGGTTTCATTAATCTAACTAATGGGCAATGGTGTGTGCAGCTTCTGTGCTGGAGTTAGAGGGCAAAAGGGCCAGGCAGATGGCCAGAGCATGACTTCCCTGGCAGGGTTCGAGTCTGGTGGCTTGGACCAGGCGGCCGAGATCTTTATTTAGATTTTGTGTGTTTGTTCTTTGAGGAGGTACATTCGCATTCCTACACCCAAACATGGAGGATTTGGCCCCTGTGCAGGAGCTAAGCTGCTCGTTCACGGCCTCCTACCGCCTTGTGTATATGTAGTGTCCCAGCTGTCCCTCCCTGCTTTACAGAAAAAATAAAATAACTGCTGGCTTTGAAGTTTTGTCTTGGTAGACGTTGTCATTTAAGCAGCGAGGAAATAATGGCGCGGATTTAAAATAACTTGTTTACATCAGCCTTGGCAACTAATACCCAAACCTTCTTTATTTCTCTGGCCTACACTGGATACATGGCAGCTGTAATCTGAATGGTTACTGTGGGCGATATAAACACTTTATGTAAACCTAACGGCGAACTTCCCCTTATTTTCTTCTTTTTGGCCTGTTAAATATTTAGTTAAAGGCAATTTTGTTACATCTCTTTGTTGAGTGCAAACAAAAAACATGTTGATCCTGTCATAAACCCTGAGAGCTCAGACTTTCTGTACACTGTGCTTATGTTATGCACTGTGAAGCCGCGTACACCCGGCAGAGATCCTCGATGGGCAGAACACATCGTTCCGCCCGTCGAGGTTCCCTGCCGGCCGTCGAAATCGGCGACCCGCCCGTCGGGAATGGCAACCAGCCATTCATCCAGGCGGGCCGTCGAGCAAATAGAGAGCCTGCTCTCTATTCGCTCGACGGGATTCCCGACGGGCAGGGCGAGCCAGGAGCGTACACACGGCCGAGGTTCTCGCTGGAATGCAGCTTCTTCCTCGGTCGTGTGTACACCGCCTTAGGGGTATCAGATGTCTCTATTACATATCTCTCTTTCTCACCTCCCCCTTTCTCCCCCCTCTTGCATTGGCTGAATTTGTCTCATGAATGAGGGTGCCCTGGAAGTGGTGCTGATCACCGGTGTGCTAGATCCGTGCATTTTCTGCAGCCATTTTTCTTGCTTGAATTATTTTTCCCATTATGGGCGTGAGTGGGGCCTCATGTCTAAGAGGCCTCATGGCCTTTCCGCATAAGGCCTCATAAAGCCTAGAGCTGCCTCTGCATACACATCTGGTATAGGGTGACCACATTTCCAAACTGCCATTCAGGGACACCCCCCTCTCTCACCTTCCCCAAAAAAATATGAGGAGGCAGGGGAAATGTAGTCTCGGGGTTGATGGGGAATTTGGCAGCAGGTTAATTATCAATGTTCAATGTGCCACTTGCCACCAGATGCAGTGCCGCTGTTGGCATGGCCCACTTTAAAAGTATGTAAAATCTCAAGGCACCCCAGTCTAAAATGTAAAAAAAATTAAATGTTACTTTTCAATGGGAAACCTGAACCTGGGACAATGCACACAACTGCCTTCACATCAGAAGCCCCCCCCCCCCCCCATCAATCACATCAGAGGCCTCCCATCATATCAGAGATCCCCAATATGTCAGAAGCCCCCCATCACATCAGAGTCCCCCCCTCCTTTCACATCAGAGGTCTTCCAACCTATCAGAGATCCCCAACATCTCGGGAGGTCCCACCTTCACATCAGAAGAACCCTATCCTATTAGAGATCCCTATCACATCAGAGGTTCTCCCATTATTTCTCCCACTGACACTAGAGATAGGGAACTCATTCTGCCACTGACACCAATGATGGGGCATTATTCCTCCCACTGACACCCGAGACAGGGAACTCATTCTGCCACTGACGCCAATTAGGGGGCTTTATTTCTCCCTCTAATATCAACGATTGGGGAACCATTACTCCTAATGACACCAATTATGTAATTTTTTTTCTCCCACTAAACATCAATCCTATGGCATTTTTTTACTCCCACCTGTTCCAGGGCATTTTCTACACCTATTGGCCACAGTTCATCCTCCCCTAAAGTTTGAAGTAGGGTTGTCCCGATACCGATACCTGAATGCCTGAATAGAATACTTGCCCCCCCCCCGCCGTCACCGTATAGTGCAGCCATGTCCCCCATATATGCAGCCATGACCCCAAACATATGCAGGCATGTCCCCCGTACCTAAATGATGATGCCGCCGCGTTAATCACCGTGCGGCGAACATTACAGGCACCTTTAGTTTAAATAGCTGTTTTCCCTACCGTCCAATTCCGAGCAAGGAGGAGTGTCCTTTACACGGTGCGGGGGACATATGTGGGGGACATGGGGGACATGGCTGCATATGTGTGGGGGACATGGCTGCATATGTTTGGGGACATGGCTGCATATGTTGGGGGACATGGCTGCATATGTTGGGGGACATGGCTGCATATGTGGGGGACATGGCTGCATATGTGGGGGACATGGCTGCATATGTTTGGGGACATGGCTGCATATGTTGGGGGACATGGCTGCATATGTTGGGGGACATGGCTGCATATGTTGGGGGACATGGCTGCATATGTTTGGGGACATGGCTGCATATGTTTGGGGACATGGCTGCATATGTGGGGGGACATGGCTGCATATGTGGGGGGACATGGCTGCATATGTTTGGGGACATGGCTGCATATGTGGGGGGACATGGCTGCATATGTTTGGGGACATGGCTGCATATGTTTGGGGACATGGCTGCATATGTTTGGGGACATGGCTGCATATGTTTGGGGACATGGCTGCATATGTGGGGGACATGGCTGCATATGTTGGGGGACATGGCTGCATTTGTGGGGGGACATGGCTGCATTTGGGGACACATTTAAAAAAAGTATCGGTATTCGGTATCGGCGAGTACATTAAAAAAGTATCGGTACTTGTACTCGGTCCTAAAAAGTGGTATCGGGACAACCCTAATTTGAAGGGCAGTAAACTGGCCTTTTGATTGGAGACCTTTGTTAGGCGGCGTACACACGACCGAAAACTCGTCGGGCGAAACTCATCGTTCCGCCCGTCGAGTTCCTAGTTTGGCAGTCAAAAAGCTTGTCAAGCCAAATTTTCCCATTGAACAATGAGGAAATAGAGAACCTGCTCTCTTTTTGGCTCGACGAGTTTCTCTACGAAAAGTGTACACACGACCGGTTTCCTCAGGCAGAATACGTCTCCCATCGAGGTTCTTGCTGGATTCTGCCAAGAAACTCGGTCGTGTGTACGCCGCCTTAGTGTTTTTGTCTTGCAGAAACTATGAAACAGTTTCCGAGGCTCTCCAGTGTCCCCATACCCCCCCCCCCACCTCTGGCCGCATGCGGTTTTGCATGCCATTGAAGTCAATGCGGAACTAATTATTTTCATTTCCATTGGCTTCAATGGGGAAACTTGCTTTGATATGCGAGTACTTTGGATTACGAGCATTCTTCTGGAACAGATTATGCTCGTAATCTGAGGTTCAGAACAGACACTCTGTAGCAGTATATCTGCAGAACTAAACCCTCCTATCCTTTTCAACCAAGGAAGTTGCCATCTTGGCCTCTGTTTGATCTGCAACTCTTATGATCAAACAGTTGCAGATCACATGTGATCAGTTATGACACCAGTCATTTGATGGTTTGACAGTTTGGTTGACAGCACAACCAAATGTGACAGTTAGCATGAAACCGTTAAAATCGATTGTAGATTTTCTTAAAGCGGAACTAAACCAAAGAGCCCAGGTGGTGCCTGTTCCATTCTAAAGACATAAAAATAAAACTGATACATATGATGTGTGACAAGACAGGGCAAGGGGACACGAGGTGACTCAGAGGTGAGGGAACAGTCATAAGGAATGCCGGTTAATTAACTGCCCAATGTCTGTAACTGTACTCGTGCGAATGGTGAAATGATGACGCTGTACCCCATGCTGGGAAGAATACAATCCCTCCCATGATGAGTCCCGCTCTCCACCTCTATAAATTATCCCAATCATAAATAATATAAACAGATCTATCTTTGGTCCAGCAAAATAAGTTCCATCTGGATGGCTGGTTCAGTTTAGTCATCATCATATGATCATTGACACTGGCCAAAGTGAATACGCAGAGGATCTCTGCAGTCAGTACATACAGTATACTCCTCATACATTGCATATGATAGATAGACATGTTCCATAATGATGATAAGAATATAATCTTAGTATTCCATTAACCACTTCAATGCTGGGCACTTTCACCCCCTTCCTGCCCAGGCCAATGTTCAGCTTTCAGCGCTGTCGCATTTTGAATAACAATTGCGCGGTCATGCAACACTGAAACCATATGAAAATGTAGAGTTTTCTTTTGGTCATCAACACACCGCAGCGCCGCAGGCTCCTCCGGTCATCCTCATTTCTCCAGAGCTTCTCCAATTCTTTGGAACTCCCTACCCCAATCTGTCAGACTGTCCCCTAATCTAGTCATATTTAGACAATCCCTGAAAACTCTTCTCTCTAAAGAAGCCTATCCTGCTTCTAACTAACATTGTTTTACTTCCTCCATCAGCTCATCCCCACAGATTTTACCTTTTGTATCAATTGACCCTCCCTTTTTAGATTGTAAGCTCTAATGAGCCAGGCCCTCTGATTCCTCTTGTACTAAATTGTAATGTAACTGTAATGTCTCCCTTTATTTTGTTAAGTGCTGTGCAAACTGTTGGCGCTATATAAAACTTGTATAATAATTAGGGTTGTCCAGATACCGATACTAGTATCGGTATCGGGACCGATACCGAGTATTTGCGGGAGTACTTGTACTCGCACAAATGCTCCCGATGCCTAAATAGAATACTTTTTTTGTATTTATCAACATGTTCTGTTAAAATTCTTTGAGTTTTTTACTACTGCGTGACAAGCAAATAAAACATTTTTATTCATTTTTACTCATTTTTATTCTTTTATAATGTCTTGAGTTAGAGTTCTTCATAATTCTAAAGAAAATATCCTTAGTCTGTATTGTGGTTTGAAAACTGTCACATGACATTTAAAAAAAGTATCGGTATTCGGTATCGGCGAGTACATGAAAAAAAGTATCGGTACTTGTACTCGGTCCTAAAAAAGTCGTATCGGGACAACCCTAATAATAATAATAATCCCCTCCTCTACAATCATCGGCGCTGCCCTGATCTCTGCCATTTGCTCCGAGAGCTGCCCGCCCGAGTGCCGAGCAGGGACCTCAGTGATGTGGCGCGGTGGCGGCATTGTAATTCCCACCTTCTGGAGCCTGCAGCGCCTATGATGGATGTCACACGTCTCACGGTCCTGGCATTGAACCACTGGGACGTCCATCATAGGCGTTGCAGGCTCCAGAAGGCGGGACCTGCTATGTCACTCGGCCGATCAGATCGGTCGCTGCTCAGCAGCAGCTGGTGGCGCTCAGGGCTAACAATTGGACGGTGCCTTCCTGAGACTCTGAGTTATTCAGGGACCCATTCAGGGCTCCAATTCCCCTCCTGATGCCCAGGGCCGTTTGAAGGAATTTGGGGGCCGGGTACCACGCGGTACAGGAGATTCAGTTTCCTGTGTTCCCGGCCGGACTGACAGGAAGTGAGCACTCAGTGTGCACTTCCTGTCAGTCTGAACGGGAACAGTAAACTGAATCTCCTGTACCACTTGTGGTACCCGGCCGGACTGACAGGAGTCCAGGAAGGAAGAGGAGCTTGGCCACGCTACAGCCTGGGAAGGGGAAGTTGGGGGCCAATGGCCAGCTCGGGGCCCCAAGCAATTGTTTGTTTTGCCTTTCCTGTAGCGACAGGCCTGCTGATGCCCCTGCTAGTAGTAGGAGCAGCGGTGTGTGTAATTCAGAATTCTGTTTCTTTAATTCTGAACTGACTGTCTTTGAAATTGCCTGGGCCCCTGTTCAAATCAAATGCAGGGACAAAACCAGGGACAGACTTTGTCCAGGGACAGTGTCCTACGTCCGGGGACTGTCCCCGGAAACTGGGGACGCCTGGTCTCCCGACTCTACAAGACATATTAATGGTGTATAGTGGAGCACAACTGTCAGGGAAATGTCCGGGGTTGTATCTTGCCTAGAAAGCCTGAGCATAGTAGTAATAGCCTGGCAGTGCTACAAATGATTTCTAAGTACACTTTAGTTGCTGTTGAAACCTTGCTAAGCAGATCTGACTATTAGGGTAAGTCCTCCTCACCATATGGGAGTATGCGGCGGCTTCACATATCTCTCTTAAGGGAACTGGAGGCTCAGAGATTGATCTTTATTTCAGGAACAAAGCGGTCCTCTACATTGGAATCAATAGCATTGCAGAAGCAATAAAAATCATTAGGAAGTGAGAATTTCTAAGATGACCTCTCTAGAAACAATAGGGGTAGATTTACTAAAACTGGAGAGTGCATAATCTGGTGCAGCTATGAATAAGCACTGTATGATAGTGTGAAACGCGTCAGTTTTTCTTCTGATTTTTTGCTGTGATATGTTCATGTTGTGACCAGTTTTATTAAAAGGAACCATTTTTTGGAGTGAGGCCGTCCCGGTTTTTCTCTATACATTTTTGCATGGCAGCCAATCAGCTTCTAACTTCCACTTGTTCAATTAAAGCGGAGGTTCACCCTCAAAACGAAGTTTACATGATTCCTAGCTTTTACCCGATTTAAGGATGATAGTATTGAATTTTTTTTTTCTATGATGCTTCCTTACCTCTCATCTCCTCCACTTCCTGGTTATCATCCCTGCGGGGAATGGGCGTGTCGCTCTATTCCCCGACCACTCGGTGCATTGTGGGAGCATTTTGTGTATTATCCTAGGAGTGACGTTCAGGCCAATCACAGCACATCATCTCCAATAGCTGGGCGAGTATTCTCTCGCTAGCTGGGCTGTCACGTGACGCGGGTCACATGACTCGCAAAGCGCGTTCTGAGCTTAGCTGATAAACAAGCACTATTAGAATTATCACAGCGGGGCGTGTCCTTTTAAGGACGATGCCGGCCGTTGTGATAGTAACCACGCAGTGTTGACGGTCCCCGCCGACACTGCGCATGCGCGGGATTACGCAGTGAATGCTGGGAGATCAGCATTCGCCGCATCCCGGAAGAAAACGCAGGAGGGATTCAGAGCGCCCACAGATAAGATGGCAATGTCCATCACTAGATTATATAAAATATTCTTTGGTCGGAAACGAGCATCCTGACGCCTAATGAAAGGGGACATGTGAGTAACAAAAATACTATAGCAAATGCAGCTGATTAGTGTTAAAAAAAAAAATTGTTTGCCCACAGAACCTCCGCTTTAAGCTTTGACCAAACAAAAACTGGAAGCTGGTTGGTTTTTATGCAGAGCTGCGTCAGATCTTGCACTCTCCAGTTTTAGTAAATTAAAGGGGTTGTAAAGGTACATTTTTTTCCCCTAAATAGCTTCCTTTACCTCAATGCAGTCCTCCTTTACTTACCTCATCCTTGCTTTTAAATGTCCTTATTTCTTCTGAAAAACCCTCACTTCCTGTTCTTCTGTCTGTAACTCCACACAGTAATGCGAGGCTTTCTCCTTGGTGTGGAGTGTCGTGCTCGCCCCCTTCCTTCAAATACAGGAGAGTCAGGACACTCAGGCCCCGTACACACGACCGAGCTTCTCGGCAGAATCCATCGAGAAGCTCGATCGTGGGTACGTTTTCGCCGAGCAAACTGTTGAGCAAGGTGTCAAGCCAAAATAGAGAGCAGGTTGTCTATTTCTTCGATGGGCCATCGGGACTAATGGCTCGACTCCTTTTTCGACAGCCTGGTCGACGAACTCGGCGGCTGGGCCGAGAACCTCGTCGGGCGGAACGATGGGTTTAGCCCGACGAGGTTCTCGTACGTGTGTACGCGGCCTCACTAACACACAGCTCCTTTCTCTCTCTGCAACGTCCTGACTCTCCTTTAGTCAAAGGGAGGGGCGAGCACGACACTCCACACCAGGGAGAAAGCCTCACATTACTGTGTGGAGTTACAGACAGAAGAACAGGAAGTGAGGATTTCTCAGAAGAAATAAGGACATTTAAAAGCAAAATAGAAGGATGAGGTAAGTGAAGGAGGACTGCACTAAGGTAAAGGAAGCTTTAAGTGGTAAATTTGTAAATTAAAGATTTTATATAGTAATATTAAATAAATGCAATTGTCTCAGAGCCATTGTAATTTCTCTTTAAGGCTTGAGAAAATGATCGCAAGAACATTTTATAAATTCACAACAATTTTTGACGTTTTATCTGGCGTGTATTTTGAGAATATGTCTGCTTGTCCGTACTTGCGCTAAGTGACCTCTCAGGGCTTAGAGTTAATTCCCGATATCCATCTCAGCCTCTTAGTAAACATCCTTCTGCCCCCTCCAAGAGAACAATTGTTTGGCTACGATGAACAAGAGATAGCGGGACATCTATCCCTAGGAGGAAGGCCAGAATTTTATGTGCTCAAGCCTCTTATCTCTTTTAACCTCACTGGTTTGTAGAATTTAGAACAGTAGAAGCAAATATTAAACAACATTAAAATAGCATAAAGAAATAATGTATAACAGGGGACACTGAGGAGTGGAAAGCAATACACTAGACATAAGATATATAGATGAAAATGCTGATTTATTATATATATAGCACCAGTGGCGGCTGGTGCTCGAAAAAAAATAAAGAAAGAAAATTGCAGCCTCACTGTGCCCATCAAATACAGCCACTGTGCCATCAATTGCCACCACGGAGCCATGCCATCAAATACAGCCACTGTGCCATCAATTGCCACCACGGAGCCATGCCATCAAATGCAGTCACTGTGCCATGCCATCAAACGCAGCCACTGTGCCATCAATGGCCACGACTGTTCCATGCCATCAAATGCAGTCACTATGCCATGCCATCAAACCCAGCCACCGTGCCATGAATTCGCACCACTGTGCCATGCCATCAAACGCAGCCACTGTGCCATCAATTGTCACCACTGTTCCATGGCATCAAATGCAGTCACTATGCCATGTCATCAAACGCAGCCACTGTGCCATCAATTCGCATCAATGTGCCATGCCATCAAACGCAGCCACTGTGCCATCAATTGTCACCACTGTGCCATGCCATCAAACGCAGCCACTGTGCCCATCAATTGTTGCCACTGTGCCAATTGTCACCACTGTGCCCTTTAATTGTCGACACTGTGCCCAATGTCGCCACTGTGCCCATTGATGTTACTGTGCCCTTTAATTGTCGCCACTGTGCCCATTGTCCCCATTGTCGCCACTGTGCCCATTGTCGCCACTGTGCCCCTTGCCCCCCCGGCACTTACCTTTCTGAAAGTCAGCCATCCTCCTAGTCCTTCCACGTCCCTCGATGTCTTCTCCTGCCGCTGGCTCTGATAGGCACTTCCACACAGCCAACCAGCTGCCGTTATTCAGGTGACCGGCGCTCAAGGTCCGGCCATCTGAATAGACCAGCGGCCGGCAACAATAGCATAGATTCATGCAATGCATGAATCTATGTTATTGTAATCAGTGGCGTGTGCAGAAGCCAGAGGGGGCCGCGCTCCAACGCCCTGTATAGAAGCAGTGCCACTGTGTAGCACTACCCCCGAAGGAGCTGCTGGTTTGTTTTGGGTGGCATGTTACCTCATGGCTCCTCCGCCATCTTAGGGGTGTATGGTGAATGTAGCAGTAACGGAATACGCACGACAGGTGTCTTTTTCTGTGAACTTTATTACCCAGCTGGGTAAAAACAATAAAACTTGAGGTGAAGAGTAGAGGTGAAGCAGAAAGAGAAATAGCAGATTCAGGCGTAATAGTAGGGAAACAGTTCTGCTTCCAACGACACTTAGTCTTCTTCGCCATTTCAGCCGGAGTGGGTATAGCGTACCGGGACAGGCCTCTCTCACTGACCTGGCAGCCAAGAGTATCACTCTGAACTTATAGGAAAAGTCTCTGCCACAGACCCTCCTTAGGATTGAAATAGCGGAGATAAATCTCCTTGAAAGACTTAGGCCTGGATCTCCTTCAGGTAGTTTGCAGGTTACCGACTGATAGGTGACCAACGTCCAACCTCAGTACCCGGTTACCTTGATCCCCGGTGGATTGTCGAGACCCTATTGGATCGCCAGCCTCTTTTGGCTCTCCTCAGATGGACTCACCACTGAACAGCATCCTCTCACTGGGAACACGCTTGGGGTCTTCACAGGATTGGGGACCCAGTCGATTACTGGGGCCCAGCCACAGCTTTAAATGTTCCGGACCAACATGGTCCCGGAACCAGGAACACCTCGTGGCACGTGCACCCTGGCCTGGAAGGCCATTTCGCAGGGGCGCCGTGATGCAGTCACCCTGAAGGTGGGTGCCACACTCGAAGAAGAACCCAGACCAATGGCGTCTGTCTCATAAATACCCTCCCCCAGCATGCACAGCAACGAAAACCCCTCCTGATAGGCTGCCGGGGAAAAGCACCCAAGCCTCATCTCCACTGCTGCCACCTGTCATCTTGGGGTGGGAACAGCTCACTAGGAGTGGCAGAATGAGACCACAGTCAGCCAAGCTGAGACAGAGACCCAAATTTGAACAAATCAGCTGGGTCAGAGCTAAATAACTCTCTGCCCCCCTCTAAATTTAACTTGGCACCGGTAATTAGAAGTAACCAGGCGTTACATAAATATATATATCGCTAAAAATTGAGTATTCAAAATAAAATAAGCAGGTTTTTGCACACAAATCTATTGGTAAGCAACATAGTATAAAGCAGGGGTTGGCAACCTTTCGATCACGATCTACCTGTCGATGACGGGTGATGGGTAGATCATGTCCCTTCCTTGCTGGAATCTGGGCAGAAGGATCTGCGGGGGTGGCATCTACTGGAACTGATCCACTGAATTTTCTTCCTACAGCAACTGAAAGGCGGCTTCTCCTCCTCTCCCACTGGCATTCAGCTGCTGCAGGAGGACAATTCAGAGATTGCTTCTCTAAATGCTGCCCTTGATGCTGCTGCTGTCCAGGCACCCCAACAAGGCTGCTAAAATAATTGTAGAAAATATAAAAAATTATAAAAAAAATTAAAAACAACTGACACAATTCACCGCCCTACTGACACCATCCTCTGCCTTACTGAGAAAGTCCACTATTCTACTAACTCCATCCACTGCCCTACTGACACCATCCTATGCCCTCTGTCCTCCTTGCTCCCTGCTGCTCCTTAGGCAAGATTCCTTTCAAACTGGACTGTTGTCAGGATCTTTCCAAGCCAATCAGAGGCATATCCCCTCCCCAGATCAGGGGCTCTCCTCCGGGGCCATTTACAGTCTCCTCAGCGCTCCATCTTCCACCCAACTCCCCTGCTGACATGACTTATCCATATTTAACCACTTAACGCCCGCCGCATGTATATGTACGTCCACAGAATGGCACGTACAGGCAGATGGGCGTACATGTACGTCTCTGCCTTCTAGCGAGTCGGGGGTCCGATCGGGACCCCCTCCGCTACATGCGGCGGTCGGTAAGTGTCTGGGAGTGATCCGGGATGAGGGGGCGGCTGTTCGTTTTTGTCCGCCCCCTCGCGATCGCTCCCAGCCAATCCGCTTCCTCCTCTTCCTGAACTGTAAACACAGGCAAGGAGGAAGTGATGTCACCTCTCCTCCCGCCGGTATTTTCGTCTGGCGGAGGAGAGAAGACATCACACAGTGAGTTGCACCAACACTACTGGTTGAACTGGATTTATGGTTGAACTGGATTATGGTTGAACTGGATTATGGTTGAACTGGATGGACTTGTGTCTTTTTTCAACCTGACTAACTATGTAACTATGTAACTACTCTGACACCAGTACACATAGGCACACAAATCCCCCCCCCCAGTCACCCCCCCAGCCCCCTGTCACAGTGTCACTAATAGCAGTGATCATTTATTTACTGATCACTGCATTTAGTGTCAGTGTGACAGTTAGTGTGACAGGCAGTTAGTGTTAGGCCCCTTTAGGTCCAGGGTAGCCCCCTACCCCCCAATAAAGGTTTTAACCCCTTGATCACCTCCTAGTTAACCCTTTCACCCCCCTTTTGCCAGCGTCACTAAGCGATCGTTTTTCTTTTATTAGTGTCGCTGGTGCCGCTAGGTAGCTAGTTATTTTTTGAGGTTCACCGCCATGTTTTTATAGCGTTAGGTACCCCCATAAATTTTCTAATAAAGGTTTTAACCCCTGATTGCCCCTAGAGTTAACCCTTTCACCCCCTATTGCCAGCGTCACTAAGTGATCCTTTTTCTGATTGCTGTATTAGTGTCGCTGGTGCCGCTAGGTAGCTAGTTATTTTTTGAGGTTCGCTCGCCAGGTTTTTATAGCGTTAGGTACCCCCATACATTTTTTAAATAACGTTTTTAACCCCTGATTGCCCCTAGAGTTAACCCTTTCACCCCCTATTGCCAGCGTCACTAAGCGATCGTTTTTCTGATCGCTGTATTAGTGTCGCTGGTACCGCTAGGTAGCTAGTTATTTTTTGAGGTTCGCCCGCCAGGTTTTTATAGCGTTAGGTACCCCCATACATTTTTTAAATAACGTTTTTAACCCCTGATTGCCCCTAGAGTTAACCCTTTCACCCCCTATTGCCAGCGTCACTAAGCGATCGTTTTTCTGATCGCTGTATTAGTGTCGCTGGTACCGCTAGGTAGCTAGTTATTTTTTGAGGTTCGCCCGCCAGGCTTTTATAGCGTTAGGTACCCCCATACATTTTTTAAATAACATTTTCAACCCCTGATTGCCCCTAGAGTTAACCCTTTCACCCCCTATTGCCAGCGTCACTAAGCGATCGTTTTTCTGATCTCTGTATTAGTGTCGCTGGTACCGCTAGGTAGCTAGTTATTTTTTGAGGTTCGCCCGCCAGGTTTTTATAGCATTAGGTACCCCCATACATTTTTTAAATAAAGTTTTAACCCCTGATTGCCCCTAGAGTTAACCCTTACACCCCCTATTGCCAGCGTCACTAAGCGATCGTTTTTCTGATCGCTGTATTAGTGTCGCTGGTGCCGCTAGGTAGCTAGTTATTTTTTGAGGTTCGCCCGCCAGGTTTTTATAGCGTTAGGTACCCCCATAATTTTTTTAAATAACGTTTTTAAACCGTGATTGCCCCTAGAGTTAACCCTTTCACCCCCTATTGCCAGCGTCACTAAGCGATCGTTTTTCTGATCGCTGTATTAGTGTCGCTGGTACCGCTAGGTAGCTAGTTAGTCCCAGTAACGCTTACACCCACGCGCAAAGCATACACCCCCATATGTGGAATTACACCCCAAAATACATTCTGCTGCTTCCCCTGAGTACGGGGATACCACATGTGTGAGACTTTTTGGGAGCCTAGCTGCGTACGGGACCCCAAAAACCCAAGCACCGCCAGGCTTTCTAAGGGTGTAAATTTTTGATTTCACTTCTCACTACCTATCACAGTTTCAAAGGCCATAAAATGCCAAAATAGAACAAAGACCCCCCAAATGACCCCATTTTGGAAGGTAGACACCCCAAGCTATTTGCTGAGAGGCATGTCGAGTCCATGGAATATTTTATATTTTGACACAAGTTGCGGGAATATGACAAACTGATTCTTTTTTGCACAAAGTTGTCACTAAATGATATATTTCTGACACATGCCATGGGCATATGTGGAATTGCACCCCAAAGTACATTCTGCTGCTTCACTTGGGACAAAAAAAAATATTCAATGGACTCAACATGCCTCTCAGCAGTTTCCTTGGGGTGTCTACTTTCCAAAATGGTTTAATTTGGGGGGGGGGGGGGGGTTTGTACTGCCCTGCCATTTTAGCACCTTAAGAAATGAGATAGGCAGTCATAAAATAAAAGCTGTGTAAATTCCAGAAAATGTACCCTAGTTTGTAGACGCTATAACTTTTGCGAAAACCAATAAATATACGCTTATTGCGATTTTTTTTACTAAAGACATGTGGCTGAATACATTTTGGCCTAAATGTTTGACTAAAATTTAGTTTATTCGATATTTTTTACTTTTTGTTATAAGAAAAATCATTTTTTTTTTCAAAATTTACTGTCTTTTTCCGTTTATATTGCAAAAAATTAAAATCGCAGAGGCAATCAAATACCATCAAAAGAAAGCTCTATTTGTGGGAAGAAAAGCAAATTTTGTTTCGGTACAACATTGCTTGACCGCGCAATTACCAATTAAAGCAGTGCAGTGCCAAATTGTAAAAACACCTTTGGGCATTTAGCAGCATATTGGTCCGGGGCTCAAGTGGTTAAGGGCTGGCTCAGCCACCCTGCCAGGTACACAGCCTGGGGATTAGCCAAGCTCTCTAAGTATGCAGATAAACCCTTCTAGCTTCCGCCCTCTAGCTTCAAAAACAATCTCCAAACTTCCAGAACCAGGGGGAGGCACCAGAGACCTGCCTGTATAAGTCATCCAGCCTGACCTGTAGTAAAGCCATGACCCAATTAAGGCTCATAAGTTAACTATGAACCTAAAAATAAATTTGCCAACACTACACTAGTAGCACACAATTAAATGACACGTTGTTAAAAAATGCAAGTTTGTGCAAATAGATTGTGGTAGAACTGTGGCCCTTGTTCACTGAATGTAATACAGTACCAAACATGACTTGTGAATAAACAGGCAGAGCAGTATCCTTTTTCTTTTTTATTTATAAAAATAGGTTTACTTCGTTTTTTTTTTTTTAAAAGGTTTGTACCAGAAATGTCATTCTAGTGTCTTCATAAAGGAATCCAATTTGTAGTTAACCCTTAATATTTTAGATTTCATTCTGTTCCCTTAGCTTTTTATTTTACAGTTTTTTTTTTAATTTATGTTTATGGTATTAATTGTAGCACTGATGTAAAGAGATCAGAGGAAGTGTGCCGGAGGACCTTTTCCTGGCACTGAGCCGGGAAAAGGTTGTCATTTTTGTTGATCATTGGAGGGTTCAGCAGTGCATCAGGCAGTTTATTCCCCAGGGCCAAAAATTGTAAAAGAAAAACTTGTCTGACAGAAGCCGGATCAATAAATCAAACACTACACCGCTAACTAGCTAACACTGCTAGATACCGTTTTTGCCGGCGTATACGGCGACTGGGCGTAAGAAAGGCGACCCCCTAATTTTCCAGCTAAAATTTTGGTTTTGGGATATACTCACTGTATAAGACGACCCCTCACTGTGCCATTGCCTCACCTCACTGTGCATTTCCTCACCTCACTGTGCCATTTCCTCACCGTGCCATTGCCTCACCTCACATGGACGATCTCCATTACGTTATGCTTGGCAGAGTGAGTCAGACTGCGGGTGTCCATTTTTTAAAAGCCGCACCTCTTCCTCGTGCTGTTCTGTGATAGGTGATAGTTTCCCAGCAGAGCATGTGTTCAGTGTTCCGCCTATCACGGACGTCCTCTCATCCAAGGCAACATCCGCGATAGGCGGATCACTGAGCCCATCATGGAACAGCACGAGGAGGAGGCGCGACTTTTAAAAAATGGACGCCTGCAGTCCGGCATATAAGACGACCTCCGATTTTTGAGCCAAATTTTTAAGTATAAAAGGTTGTCTTATACGCCAGCAAATATGGGTATTATCACTCATAGAGGTGGCTAGAATCATATGGAAATACTGCTTACTTTTGTTTCACACCAACCGCAGTGCCTGGCTGGCCATACTTGGCTCAATTTTCAACCATTTTCCTGCTGATTTGACGAAATTCAAGCCAGGTGGGGACAACATGGCCAACCACAGCTTACATTTTGGCTGATTAAGAAAATTTTAAATGAGTCAGATGAAAAATTGTTGGCCAAATAGCGACTGCGTTTAATCAGATGCAGTCACTCTTTGGCTATTCAGACAGTAATGGGTGTTGCAGCTCTCAACTGGTTTAGGTAAAAGACATCCAACCCATTTTGGGGCCACACGATCCCCCTTCATCAGGGCTAGATGAAATGGCAGAATGTTAAATGGACCCAAAAGTACTCCTGCAACCAAATGATGTTTTAAGCCAGTGGTATCCAAACTGCGGGGCTGGATGTGGCCCTTTGCTTGCCTCTATCTGGCCCTTGGGGCATTATTTCACCAACTGACTCCAATGATGGGGTACCACTTCCCCTGCTGACACCATCAATTGGGTACTATTCTTTCAATTGATACAATCAATGGGGCACTATTTCTCCCAATAAAACCCAATGATAGGGCACTCCCACTGGTCACAGTCCAGCCCCATGAAAGCCTGAAGGACAGTAAACGGGTACTTTGCTTTGAAAGTTTGGAGGCCCCTATTATAAAAAGCAACCAGTACTGGTGTTCACAGTAAAAGTGGCCTCTGCCTGCAGAAATACTTGTAAATCGCTTAAACAATCTGGCATTTCACCCAGCCCTGATAAAGGGGGATTGTGTACCGCCCGAAACGTGTTGGTTGTATTTTGCCCTACTTGCTCTAACCAGTTGAACAATTAAGACTCTGGCCTCCTAGAGATTTTTCATTTTTGGATTCTCTTTGACCTTTAAACTTGGATTTTTTAACACAGGTGAATGTCCTTCCCGGGGGGGGTCACCGTCTTAGTGGTTGGATCAATTAAGGACTAAGGGCCCTTTCACACGGAGTGGATCCGTATTGATCCGCTCCGTATGCCCGTTTGCTCAGCGGGGATTCCTCTGTAAAATCCCTGCTGAGCTGTCGGCTGACAGGGCGGTCCCCGTACACTGTGAAGGGACTGCCCTGTCTTTCCTCCGCTTTCCCCTATGGGGAATCGGATAAATACGAACTGTTCAGTGTAATTGGGAAAATTCAATAATTGAATTTAATTAAAGGCAACTGAATAGCAATCAAGTTTGGACTTTCATCTGCAACAATCAATTCTTCACTGGATTTTGCAACTGGAAATTCAACCACACTGACAAATGGAGAAAAGTGTGTGGCCGACTGAGAAGAAAACAATCTCGTAACCGTCCTAAAAATATAATATAATCAATCAAAATAAATTGTTGAGTCCTTAATAAGTGTTAGATTTAAAAAGGCAAACCGACATGCAGGGTTTTCCCTCCTCCCCACAGATACCCCTCAGAATATATATTTTTTTCTTTTTGGTTTTGTAGTTACCGGTACCAGATGTCCTCAGGCTGGTCCTTAATGATGCAGAGAGTAGCACTAGTGTAGTGACTAGTTTAGTGACTCTTTGCATTATTGTACATGAGTGCAGGGTACTGTGGCGACGTCCCCTCAGGGGCAGATTTTTGATATTAATTGCACGTGAGTGCAGGGTACCGTGGTGATGTCCCCTCGGGGGCGAATCTTTGACGTTATTGTTCGTGAGTGCAGGGTACTGTGGTGATGTCCCCTCGGGGGCGGATCTTTGACGTTATTGTACGTGAGTGCAGGGTACTGTGGTGACGTCCCTCCAGGCGCAGGTCTTTGACAACATTGTATGTGAGTGCAGGGTACTGTGGTGATGTCCCCTCAGAAGCAAATCTTTGACATTATTGTATATGAGTGCAGGGTACTGTGGTGATGTCCCCTCAGGGGGCAGGTCTTTGACATTATTGTACCTGAGTGTAGGGTACTGTGGTGATGTCCCCTCTGGAGTGAGTCTTTGACATTATTGTACCTAAGTGCAGGGTACTGTGGTGATGTCCCCTCTGGAGTGAGTCTTTGACATTACTATATTAGAGTGCAAGGTACTGTGGTGACGTTCCCCTCAGAAGCAAATCTTTGACATTATTGTATGTGAGTGCAGGGTACTGTGGTGATGTCCCCTCAGGGGCAGGTCTTTGACATTATTGTACCTGAGTGTAGGGTACTGTGGTGATGTCCCCTCTGGAGTGAGTCTTTGACATTATTGTACCTGAGTGCAGGGTACTGTGGTGATGTCCCCTCTGGAGTTAGTCTTTGACATTACTATAATAGAGTGCAGGGTACTGTGGTGACGTTCCCCTCAGGGGCAGGTCTTTAACAGCATTGTACGTGAGTGCAGGGTACTGTGGTGAAGTCAGATCAGGGGCAGATTTTTGACATTATTGTATGTGAGTGCAGGGCACTGTGATGTCCCCTCAGGGGCGGGTCTTTTACATTATTGTATGTCACAGCAGGGTACTGTGATGATGTTCGCTCAGGTGCAGGTCTTTGACATTATTGTACCTGAGTGCAGGGTTCTGTGGTGATGTTGTCCCCTCAGGGGTGATTCTTTGACATTATTGTACGTCAGTGCAGGGTACTGTGGTGATGTCACATCAGAGGCAGGTCTTTGACATCCTGGGCACTATTCAGGCTGGAAGACTGACTACATCTGGTGGCAAAAAGGGGGATAGAATCATAGAGGAGGTGAATATTGCAACCTGAGCTGCTTTCTTATTCTAAGCATCTACTGGAGAACTATTTTATTCAAAAAAAAGTTTGGCCAAAGTTGGGCTTCAATAAATGATGCACTCTGCCTGTGACCTGTACATTAATGTGGTCACTTGAACCTTATTATCTATATAATTTATGATGGATAATGTTCAGGAGTACATTATCCCATATATCTGTATAAGATGGCTCTGTTTTGTAAGACGTCCAGGTTTCCTGGCCCTGTGACGGGGTCGGTGAGAGCAGTATCTGCGCACCTCTTTTCCTGTCAGTCAGGCCTAGCAAACGTCTCCCTCATTTCACACTCTGCTTTATTTTTCACTCTGGAATGTGTCAGTCTCTCAGATTGTACACGGCAACAAGGTTTCGAGTTTCCAATAACCACCACCCGTTCTAATTATAGCCTGTGTCTGAAGCGTTGGGGGGAAAGGCTTGTAGAGTCTAAGCAGTCTATATGGTCAGCTTCAAGTCTATGTCGCTCCGTTCCTGAAGTTGCTGCGGCAGTGGCAATTCTTGGCTGAAGATCTCAGATCTGCGTCCTTATAAGCCGAGTCTTGAGGAAAGTCTTTCATGACTCACTTGCCCTAAGGGATTGCCCAGGCCCAATTTTGAGGGAAGGATTAAGAATAGGATTACTGATACCAGTATCGGTATCAGCACCTGTGTGAACCCAGGGTTGTCACATGAGCGGTGGAGAAACCAAATGAGATTCGGACAGGAGTCGCACTTCATTCCTGTTCAAAATGCATGCGATTCTGTGCAGTGCAATACTTTAGATATATTTCCCCTTAAATTTATGGATCTGGCTTGGTTGTGCTTCCACAGGAAGCTCTATGTTTGGGGCAATTTGAAATACCACAGTAAGGTGGATCGTGGTTGTTCTCAAGAGGAGTGTGCAGGTGAGGAGGAGACTATGGAGAAAGAGACTATGGACAAAGAGACCATGGAGAAGGAGACTATGGACTATGGAGAAGGAGACAATGGAGAAGGAGGAGACTATGGAGAAAGAGACTGTGAAGAAGGAGACTATGGAGAAGGAGACTATGGAGAAGGAGACTATGGAGAAGGAGACTATGGAGAAGAAGACTATGGAGAAGAAGACTATGGAGAAGGAGACTATGGAGAAAGAGACTATGGAGAAGGAGACTATGGAGAAAGTGGCTATGGAGGAGGAGACTATGGAGAAGGAGACTATGGAGAAGGAGACTATGGAGGGGGAGGCTATGGAGGGGGAGGCTATGGAGGGGGAGGCTATGGAGGGGGAGGCTATGGAGGAGGAGAATATGGAGGAGGAGGCTATGGAGAAGGAGACTTTAAAGAAGGAGACTATGGAGAAGGAGACTATGGAGAAATAGTCTATGGGGAAAGAGACTATGGAGGAGGAGATTATGGAGGAGGAGACTATAGAGAAGGAGGCTATGGAGGAGGAGGCTATGGAGAAGGAGACTATGGAGGGGGAGACTATGGAGAAGAAGACTATGGAGAAGGCGACTATGGAGGGGGAGGCTATGGAGGTGGAGACTATGGAGGTGGAGACTATGGAGGGGGAGACTATGGAGGAGGAGGCTATGGAGGAGGAGGCTATGGAGAAGGAGGCTATGGAGGAGAAAGCTATGGAGAAGGAGGCTATGGAGGAGGAGGCTATGGAGAAGGAGGCTATGGAGAAGGAGGCTATGGAGGGGGAGACTATGGAGGGGGAGACTATGGAGGAGGAGGCTATGGAGAAGGAGGCTATGGAGAAGGAGGCTATGGAGGAGAAAGCTATGGAGAAGGAGGCTATGGAGGAGGAGGCTATGGAGAAGGAGGCTATGGAGAAGGAGGCTATGGAGGGGGAGACTATGGAGGGGGAGACTATGGAGGAGGAGGCTATGGAGAAGGAGGCTATGGAGGAGGAGGCTATGGAGAAGGAGGCTATGGAGGCAGAGACTATGGAGCAGGAGACTATGGAGGTGGAGACTATGGATCATTTTATGCTTCTTTGCCCTTTTAACATAGAGGTAAAAAACAGGTGGGACAGGCCCTCAGAGTTCCCTTCTACTATAGGCTGGGTTATGCTGAGTGGGTGTATGGAGCACTCAATAATAGTGGAGTTTTTTGTTTGGATACACTTTTTTTTAGTTAGCATCCTAATCTATTTCACCTGAAATCAAAAATTAGGAGAAGCAGTGTTCATCAAAAACTACTAAAACACCCATTGTGAGAAAATATGATCATAAATAAAAAATCATCAAAACAATTATATCGCACAACTATAGTAAACAGTTAATATATATGCAAAACATTAAAGTGCAAAGTGCTTTCAGTGAAAAAGTTCATGAATCCCAAAAAATATATAGTCCATGAATAGTAGTGCTCCAAACAATGCATGAGCAAAACTGAAAAAAAAAAATGGAGCGATCCCCGCTGAGCAAGCGGAGGTTCACGGGGGGGATCATTATTGATCTGCCCCGTGTGAAAGGGGCCTTAACCACTCCCCTACAGGGCACTTTCACCCCCTTTCTGCCCATGACAATTTTCGTCTTTCAGCACTGTCACAATTTAAATTACAATTGCGTGTTCATGCAACACTGTACCCAAATGACAATTTTCTAATTATTTTGAGGCAGATAGAGCTGGTATTTAATTACTACTGAATTTTTGTATTTTTTGCTAAACAAATAAAAAAAGACAGAAAAAAAAATCTTGGTTTCTGTTATAAAATGTTGTAAATAAGTAATTCTTCTCCATTCACTGATGTGTGCTGATGAGACTACACTGATGGGCACTGATAGGCTGTGGTGGGGACGGAGAGACAGCACTGATAGGCGATACTGATGGGCACTGACAGGCAACACCGGCTGTGGATAATCAAATATGTGAATAAAAATAAAAAAAAGGTATGGCGCTACCTCATATACAGTATACACCTTCATCTTTTTTAACATCTTTGTGATAACTTCACGAGACCAAAATTTTACCAAAAAATTATATTTTTTTACAAAGAAATATATGTATGTGCAAAAATAGTCCAAATCAATCTCTTCAATATTTCTTCACAAAGAACAAAGTCCAATCACCGTGATTCAAATAAAAATGGCAAATAATATCCTTCAAGTAGAGCTCCACCACAAATAGTGCATGAGAAATGCGAACTCACCAGAGCCTAAAGCTTCGTACACGCGGTCAGATTTTCAGACGACCGTTCGCCCGTTTTTTGTTGCATGCTAGTCTCTTGTTGAAAGTAAAGAGGTTACTCACCATGCGAAAATTCTCGCATGACAGAATTCAACTTCAGAAGTGACGAAAAGGAGATGAATAGTTTTGTATGTATTCTATCGTTTATGAGCAGTGGCGGCCCGTGCATTGTGGATGCACGGGCGCCGCCCCCCTAACACCTCCGCCGCCCCCCCTATCCATGTGTCCAGCCCCTTTCAGAACCCATTTCAGGACGCCAGACACATGAATTCCTATAGTGGGGATAGGCGGGGGGGGGGGGGTGTATTTTGAAGCATGTGGCTAGAGCCAGAGGCTCTAATAGGCTTCAAAATAGGGTGGGCTCGGGTTGCAGAGCATTGCGTCCCGATCCCACCCTGTTGTGTGACGATAGCGACTTATTGTGTTACCGCTGTTTTGTTTGGATTACTGTGGTCCCAACTCCCTTGAGATCATTCACAAGCTCCTCCCGTGTAGTTCTGGGCTGATCCCTCACTTTTCTCATGACCATCCTCACCTCAAGAGGCGAAATCTTGCATGGAGGTCCAGACCGAGGACGATTGATGTTATTTTGTATTTCTTACATTTGTGAATAATCGCTCCAACAGTTGTCTCCTTCTCACCAAGTTTCTTGCTGATAGACTTGTAGCCCAATCCAGCCTTGTGCAGGTCTACAATCTTGTCCCTGATGTCCTTTGACAGCTCTTTGGTGTTGCCCATGATGGTGAGGGTTTGAATGGAAGAAAGAGATTCTGTGGACAGGGGTCTTTTATACACATAACAAGTTGTCATTAGGAGCAGAGGGGGCTGTAAGCTTTGTGAGGCCTTAGGCAAAACTTCACATGGGGCCCCACTCACGCTCATGATGGGAAAAATAATTCAAGGACAAGAGCCTCTTCCCCACAACCCTGGCCGGTGGTTTTGGGGGTCTGCGGGCAGGGGGCTTATCAGAATCTAGAAGCCCCCTTTAACAAGACGGCCCCCAGATCCTGCTCCTTAATAACTAAGGGGAGGGGGGCCACCGGTGATGTCACCTGGTGAACCCGCCCCCTTGTGACATCATTGACTGAGGGCATGCTGGGTCATTGACCTCACAAGGGGTGGTGTCACCGATATTCACTGGTCGTTAGGGACGCTGGGCTCTTAACACTGCCTGAGCACAGCAGCGTTAAGGTCCCCTGCCCCTCAAAACTGGAGTAATGCATTGGGTAAGTTAGGTGGCCGTGAGGCCCCTGTGACTGCAAAGCCTTAGGCGACCGACTAATTTGCCTAATTAAAGAGCCGCCTATGGTTAGGAGCACCTTCTTACATTAACAGGGACTAATCTGTGTACCACATGAGAACATATTGTAGCCATGTCTTTGGGGGCCAGAATTATTGTTGGTTGGTAGGGGATCAAATACTTATTTTACTCAATGAACTGCAACTCCATTTATAACATTTGTATTGTGTGTTTTTTCTGGATTTTTGCCCAATCCCCCCTTATATGATGTTTGAGGTTTACACCACTTAAAGGGGTGTTCCAGCCAAAAAATGTGTTTATTAAAAGTCAGCAGCTACAAAAAGTGTAGCTGCTGGCTTTTAATAAACACTCACTTACCTGCTCCTGCGTTCCAGCGATGCGCCGACCGGGGCTCCGCTCCTCTCCCCCCCTCCCCAGTCGGCGTCTCCATCCCGACTGTGGGCACCCAGCCGTGACAGCCTTCGGCTTCACGGCCGGGCACCCACTGCGCATGCGCGAGCCGCACTGCGCATGCGCGCGCGCGGCGCGGCTCGTCGCTGATTGGACAGGCGATTGCCTAGGACCTGTCAGTGTCCTAGGCCATCGCCTACAGGGAGGGGCTGAAATAAGACGATTACGCCTCTCGCCTTATCAGCCCCTCGGCGGAAGCAGGAAGTGGGACAGGAAGTCCCACTCCTACTGAAGCCCCCACTCTCCCCCAAAAAAAATTACATGCCAAATGTGGCATGTATGGGGGTGAGGAGTGAATTAAAAGGAAGTTCCATTTTTGGGTGGAACTCCTCTTTAAGTAGAAATAAACTGAAATCTCCAGTATAGAAGGACTGGAGTGAGACCTCAGGATCTTTATTAGTCACAGATCCCCCTCTGAGCTGTAAGAAGCGTTTGCTCAGCTGTCTTAGCAGAGTAGATTTACTGCCCTCTGAACCTTTGCTACAGACTAGAATTACTCCTGAATGCCTAATGCAGCCACAAATCTTATAGTTTCCCTTTTGCTAAAACCTTATAGGACAGTTGAAGTTTGTGGTTGTACGAAAAAAAAAAAAAATTAAAGAAGCTAGAGCTTAAAGTGATTTTAAAACTTTTTCTTTTAACCACTTAAGCCCCGGACCATTTTTTTTACCACAAATAGAGATTTCTTTTGGTGGTATTTGATCACCTCTGCGGTTTTAATTTTTTGCGCTATAAACAAAAATAGAGCGACAATTTTGAAAAAAAAACTATATTTTGTACTTTTTGCGATAATAAATATCCCCAATTGTTTTTTTGTTTTTTTAAAATGCGATTTTTTTCCTCAGTTTAGGCCGATACATATTTTGGTAAAAAAATATCGCAATAAGTGTTTATTGATTGGTTTGCATAAAAGTTATAGGGTCTACAAAATAGGGGATAGTTTTATGGCATTTTTATAATACATTTTTTTTTTACTAGTAATAATTCCTTTCGCTTACACCAGGGGTGTCCAACCAGTGGCCCAGGGGCCACATGTGGCCCATGGAGCCATGAGATGATCTCATAAACATATGAGATCATCTCTCATTGCCGGCTCACACAGAGACAGCGTCCTGTCATGGAGAGAGGAGACCGATCTGTGTCCCTTGTACATAGGGACACAGATCGGTCACCTCCCCCAGTCACCCCCTACAGCTACAGTTAGAACACAATACGTATTTAACCCCTTCCTCACCCCCTAGTGTTAACCCCTTCAATGCCAGTCACATTTATACAGTAATTAGTGCATATTTATAGCACTGATCGCAGTATAAATGTGAATGGCGCCAAAAATGTGTTTTCCGATGTGTCCGCCATAATGTCGCAGTCCCAATAAAAATCGCAGATCGCCGCCATTACTAGTAAAAAAAAATAATAAAAAATAATAATTCTGTCCCCTATTATGTAGGCGCTATAACTTTTGCGCAAACCAGTCGCTTATTTAGATTTTTTTTTTTACCAAAAATATGTAGAATACATATCGGTCTAAACTGAGATTCTTTTTTTTTAATTGGGCTATTTATTATAGCAACAAGTACAAAAAATTGTATTTTTTTTCAAAATTGTCACCCTTTTTTTTTTATAGCGCAAAAAAATTAAAACCGCAGACGTGATCAAATACCACCAAAAGAAAGCTCTACTTGTGGGAAAAAAAGGATGTAAATTTTGTTTGGGAGCCACGTCGCACGACCGCGCAATTGTCAGTTAAAGCGACGCAGTGCCGGAAGCTGAAATTTCACCTGGGCAGGAGGGGGGTATATGTGCCCAGTAAGCAAGTGGTTAATAATGCTTTTGGTATTCTGTGCTTAGTCCTCTGCCAATTTTACAGTGTGAGGTCTCTGCATCAATAAAAAAATGGTGGCATTCTTTTTTCGTTTCATTGCATTGGGCATTTGGTGTCCATCTGGAAGGCGGGAGGAGTGGAAAACATTTGCTTGTATTGTGACTATTGTGCTGTTTATAGCCGCTCTGGTATTTCGCTCTCCGTGGCTTTGCCTGTGTGTGCTGAGTAACGGGGGCTGCGAAAGGTTTTTATGTACATGCAGCACATAGCTTAATATTTCACACCCGATTCATTTCTGCTTTTTAATATAGATATGAAGAGTGGATCTGCCGCTCTGACATTAATCTGTTCTAAGCCTGGCAGCGATTACGGAAGCGTATTTACAGTGCGAGAATTCTGCGCTCTTACTTTGCATAATAAACCACAGACAGGTTCTGCTACCCGGTCAGGAGACCGCCGCCACTCTTGTCCTACTTTAACACGATGACGAATTTTACGGGCGTTAATAATTGGGCAAAACAGCAATAAATTATATTCTCCAACTTGACCAGTGCGCCCCTCCCCATCACTGAACTGGAGCGTAGAACGTCCCTTTTTTAACCACTTCAGCCCTGGAAGGATTTACCCCCCAAAAAATCGGGCTGCTTAAAACAGCGCTCCTTAACCACTTAAGGACCGGACCAATATGCAGCTAAATGACCCAAGGGGTTTTTACAATTCGGCACTGCGTCGCTTTAACAGACAATTGCGCGGTCGTGCGACGTGGCTCCCCAACAAAGTTTGCGTCCTTTTCTTCCACAAATAGAGCTTTCTTTTGGTGGTATTTGATCGCCTCTATGATTTTTTTTTTTGTGCTATATACAAAAATAGAGCGACATTTTTTAAAAAAAACTATATTTTTTACTTTTTGTTATAAGAAAAATCGAATAAACTAAATTTTAGTCAAACATTTAGACCAAAATGTATTTAGCCACATGTCTTTAGTAAAAAAAAAAAATCGCAAAAAAAAAAAAAATTTGCTACCTAGCGGGAACAGTGACACTAATACAGCGATCAGAAAAATGATCGCTTAGTGACACTGGCAATAGGGAGTGAAAGGGTTAACTAGGGCGGTGATCAAGGGGTTTAAAGCTTTTTATGGGGGGGTACGGGGGCTACCCTGGACCTAACACTAACTGCCTGTCACACTGACACTAAATGCAGTGATCAGTAAATATATGATTACTGCATTCAGTGACACTGTGACAGGGGGGAGGGGTTCATGTGCCTGTGTGGAGTGTGTGTCAGTGTAGTGTTGTGCAGACTCACTGTGTGATGTCTTCTCTCCTCAGCGGTGGTTCAAAATACCGCTGAGAGGAGAGATTACATCACTTCCCCCTTCCTGTGTTTACACAGACAGAGGAAGTGACACACAGGGTGAGTGCGCGGATTGGCTGGGAGCGATCCGGAGGGGGCGGACAAAAACGAACAGCGGCCCCCTCATCCCGGATCGCTCCTGAAGCAACGGGAACTGCCGCATTTACCGGGGGGTCCCGATCTTACCCCCGACCCATGTCTAGGCAGGGACGTACAGTTACGCCAATGTGCCAGTACGTGCCATTCTGCTGACGTAAATGTACATGCGGCGGTCCTTAAGTGGTTAAAAGGGGTTGTAAAGAAAAAAAAATTATGGTCAGTGGAGAAGGGCCCCCTACATTGATGATCAGTGGAGAAGCACCCTTTTACATTAGTGATCACAATAAACTCTGGCTTTAGTATGTTATTTTCAGAAATATAAAGACCAAAACTCAATCAGCCCAGTCTGTATACCAGCTGGGTGTTGTTAGTCTCCAGACAGTAGGGGTACCCCCACATACCCCCTAGGTACACCACTGCCCGAAGCAAAGTGAAGGGTCACTTCCATCCATGGAGGTCCCATCCATTGGGTGATCAGCCCCAATACCAGGAATCTGCCTTCCCGGCCTACAGAATAAACCATGTGTGATAACAATAGATGTACTGTGCTAATAGAGAGTCACACACCAAGAATACCATTCAGAGTCTTGTCACTTCACATGACAGGTAATTTCGTAGTTTACATAATTGTACTACAAGCAGGATCATTACTTCCTCAGCGCAGGATGAAAAATACATCATGAGCCTATTATTAGTGTGTATTGATACCGACGTGAAGAGGACACAGAAATAATGATTATACTGCCGAGATCTGGATCTAGAAGCCTGAGGCCCCGTTACACACGACCGAGCTTCTCGGCAGAATCCAGCGAGAAGCTCGCTGGGAGACATATTCTGCCGAGGTTCTCGGTCGTGTGTACACTTCCCACGAGTGTCCCGTCGGGAAGCTCGTCGAGCCAAAAAAGAGAGCAGGTTCTCCTTGTTGTTCAATGAGGACTTTGGCTCGACAAGCTTTTTCGACCGCTCATCGGGAACCTCGTCGGGCGGAACGATGAGTTTAGCCCGACGAGGTTCTCGTACGTGTGTACGCGGCCTGAGTGTGGAGATCGGGAATGGGGAGATTCTACCTGAAATTAACGTGGACCTGTCATTAAAATCTCACATTTACTGTTTACTGCTCATTTATCAGCATTACCAGATCACATACTAAAAAGACGAAATTTCTCGCAAAGAAACAAATCCTGGACATTTCCAGTTAAAACGTGGCTTTAACCACTTAAAGGGGTGTTCCAGCCCCAAATTGTGTTTATTAAAAGTCAGCAGCTACAAAAAGTGTAGCTGCTGGCTTTTAATAAACGCTCACTTACCTGCTCCTGCGTTCCAGCGATGTGCCGACCGGGGCGCCGCTCCCCTCCCCCCCTCCCCAGCCGGCGTCTCCATCCCGACTGTGGGCACCCAGCCGTGACAGCCTTCGGCTTCACGGCCGGGCACCCACTGCGCATGCGCGAGCCGCACTGCGCATGCGCGGGCGACGCGGCTCGCCGCTGATTGGAGAGGCGATCGCATGGGAACCTGTCAGTCCCCATGTGATCGCCTACAGGGAGGGGCTGGTGTAGGCGATTAGGCTTAATCGCCTAACCAGCCCTCGGCGGTAAGCAGGGAATGTGGGACAGTAAGTCCCACTCCTACTGAAGCCCCCAACTCCCCCCCCAAAAAAAATACATGCCAAATGTGGCATGTAAGGGGGAGGGGAGGGATTAAAGAAAAATCATTTTTTAGGGTGGAACTCCACTTTAAGACCCAGACCAAAATGCAGCTAAAGGACCTGGCCTCTTTTTGCGATTCAGCACTGCGTCGCTTTAACTGACAATTGCGCGGTCGCACGACGTGGCTCCCAAATAAAACTGGCGTCCTTTTTTACCCACAAATAGAGCTCTCTTTTGGTGGTATTTAATCACCTCTGTGGTTTGTCCTTTTTGCGCTATAAACAAAAATAGAGCAACAATTTTGAAAAAAAATCAATATTTTTTACTTTTTGCTATAATAAATATCCCCCAAAAATATATATAAAAAAATAGTTTTCTTCACTTTAGGTCGATACGTATTCTTCTACCTATTTTTGGTAAAAAAAAAAATCGCAATAAGCGTTTATCGGTTGGTTTGCGCAAAATTTATAGCGTTTACAAAATAGGTGATAGTTTTATTGCATTTTTATAAAAAAAATGTTTTACTACTAATTGCAGCGATCAGCGATTTTTTCGTGACTGCGACATTATGGCGGACACTTTGGACAATTTTGACACATTTTTGGGACCATTGTCATTTTCACAGCAATAAATGCATTTAAAATGCATTGTTTATTGTGGAAATGACATTTGCAGTTGGGAGTTAACCACAAGGGGGCGCTGAAGGGGTTATGTGTGACCTAATGTGTGTTTACAACTGTAGGGGGGGTGTGGCTGTAGGTGTGATGTCATCGATTGTGTCTCCCTATAAAAGGGATCACTTGCGATCGATGCTGCCGCCACACGTGAAAACGGGGAACTCTTCGGCTCCGGGGACCGATCGCCTGCACTGCCATCGGCGATCGGGTCCGCGATATCCCGCGGTAGCCGGTCCCAAGGCTTCGGACCCGGTCACGGCTGGGTACTAGCACAGCACGTACCTGTACGTGCAAGTGCCCAGCCGTGCCATTCTGGCCGACGTATATGTGCAGGAGGCGGTCCTTAAGTGGTTAACCGTTCTTTTATAAGTAGCAGCTTTTCTAGTGCCAA